>SJXQ01007214.1:0-12710 GCA_006408695.1 Aepyceros melampus | reverse complement strand
GTTCACATATTGCTGAAGTCTGGCTTGGAGAATTTTGAGCATTACTTTACTAGCATGTGAGATGAGTGCAATTGTTCGGTAGTTTGAGCATTCTTTGGCATTGCCTTTCTTTGGAATTGGGATGAAAACTGACCTTTTCCAGTCCTGTGGCCACTGCTGAGTTTTCCAGATTTGCTGGCAAATTGGGTGCAGCACTTTCACAGCATCATCTTTCAGGATTTGAAACAGCTCAACTGAAATTCCATCACCTCCACTAGCTTTGTTCATAGTGATGCTTTCTAAGGTCCACTTGATTTCACATTCCAAGATGTCTGGCTCTAGATGAGTGATCACATCATCATGATTATCTGCATCGTGAAGATCTTTTTTGTACAGTTCTTTCGTGTATTCTTGCCACCTCTTCTTAATATCTTCTGCTTCTGTTAGGTCCAGACCATTTCTGTCCTTTATCGAGCCCATCTTTGCATGAAATGTTCCCTTGGTATCTCTAATTTTCTTGAAGAGATCTCTAGTCTTTCCCATTCTGTTCTTTTCCTCTATTTCTTTGCATTGATCTACATGTTTAGTATTAATTATATAACTATTTGTTTAACATCTTTCTGTTTTAGACTAAACTTCATGACAGCAAGGCCATATTTCTCTGCTTCTTTTCACTATCATCAGAAATAGTACACTGACCACCATATAATAGATGATTAACAAACAGTAAACATTTTTGAGTAAAGAGATAAATGAAGTTGTGTCTCAGAAGCTCATAGAGTCACATGTAGCCTGCTATCTGCTTTACCTTCTCTATATCACTTCAGTCTTCTCATCAATCTTTTCTTTCAGTTTGGTTTTATAAAATTATTCATCCTCTGATTTATGTTTGTAGGAATAGACCTAATTATCAGCAAACTACAGTTTTATTCTGAGTCCCTGAAATTAAGTTCGAAGAAATTTGTGGTCCTAGATTTGTGTGTGTCAACTATTCATAAGAATGAAAACATCTAAAAAACCCAGATCCTATTAACAAAATTAATCTTATTTAAATTAATTTTATTTTAATTAATCTTATTTAAAATCGTATAATCTACCCATTCATTCACAGCACAGAATTCTGAATTTTATTCTTATCCAATTTCCAAAAGATATTGCTCTGCATTTATCCATCTCCAATAGCTCTTTTCTATAGGCCCATTTTGTGAAACTTTTAAGTACAGTGTTCTTTCTCTCTCCACTATTTTATTGCCAAAATTTTTTTTTAAAAGCTGACCTAGGTTTTTTTTTTTTTACTTATTTAAATTAATTTTATTTTAATTAATCTTATTTAAAATCGTATAATCTACCCATTCATTCACAGCACAGAATTCTGAATTTTATTCTTATCCAATTTCCAAAAGATATTGCTCTGCATTTATCCATCTCCAATAGCTCTTTTCTATAGGCCCATTTTGTGAAACTTTTAAGTACAGTGTTCTTTCTCTCTCCACTATTTTATTGCCAAAATTTTTTTTTAAAAGCTGACCTAGGTTTTTTTTTTTTTTGAAGTACACTTGAATTGCAACGTCATGTTTACTGCTGTACAGCAGAGTGACTCAGCTATACACATGAATACATTTTCATATTCATTTCTATTACAGTTTATCACACAATACTGAATATGATTTTTCTGTGGTATACAATAGGACCTTGTTCTTAATCCATTCTATATATGCCAGTTTATATATGCCAATCACAAATTCCCAATCCAACCCTCTCCCACCATCCTCTCCACTGGTAACCACTACACTGTTTTCTATGTCCCTGATTCTGCTTCTGTTTCATTGATAAGTTCATTTGTATAACCTTTTAGATTCCACATATAAGTTATACCATATGGCATTTGTCTTTCTCTTTCTGACTTTACTTAGTATGATAATCCTCAGTTGTATTTATGTTGCTGCAGATGGCATTATTCCCTTCTTTATTATGGCTGAGTAGTATTCCATTTTATGTATGTACCACTTCTTTATTCACTCATCTGTCTATGGCTATTTAGGTTGTTGCCATGTCATGGCTAACATTAATAGTGCTGCTATGAACATAGAGGTACATGTGTCTTTTTAAATTATAGTTTTGTCTGGATATATGTTCAGGAGTAGAATTGCTGGATCGCATGGCAATTCTAAGTTTTCTGAGAAACTTCCATACTGTTTTCCACAATGGCTGTACAAACTTAAATTCCCAACAGTGTAGGATGCATCTGTTTTCTCCACAACCTCTCCAACATTTGTTATTTGTAGACATTTTAATGATGGCCATTCTGACTGATGTCTGGTAAGTACCTCATTGTAGTTTTGATCTACATTTCTCTAATAGTTAGCAATGCTGAGCATCTTTTCATATGTCTGTTGACCATCTGTATTTTCTCTTTGGAGTATGTTTCTTCAGATCTCATGCTCATTTTCTGATTGGATATTTGGGTTATTGCTCTTGTTGTTAGTTTAATGAGTTGTTTGAATATTTTAAAAAGTAAGCCCTTGTCAGTCATACTGTTTGCAAATATTTTTTTCCATTCTATAGGCTTTTTCTTTTTTTTAATTTATTTTTTATTGAGCATAATTGCTTTACAGAATTTTGTTGTTTTCTGTCAAACTCTAACATGAATCAGCCATAGATATACATATATCCCCTTCCTTTTGAAACTCCCTCCCATCTCCCTCCCCATTCCATCCCTCTAGGTTGATACAGAGCCCCTATGTGGGTTTCCTGAGCCATACAGCAAATTCCCATTGGCTATCTATTTACATATGGTAATGTAAGTTTCCATGTAACACTTTCCATATATCTCACCCTCTCCTCCCCTCTCCCTATGTCCATAAGTCTATTCTCTATGTCTGTTTCTCCATTCTGCTCTGTAAATAAATTCTTCAGTACCATTTTTCTAGATTCCATATATGTATGTTGCTGCTAAGTCACTTCAATCGTGTCCAACTCTATGCAACCCCATAGAAGGCAGCCAACCAGGCTCCTCCATTCCTGGGATTCTTCAGGCAAGAATACTGGAGTGGGTTGCCATTTCCTTCTCCAATGCATGCATGTATGCTAAGTCGCTTCAGTCATGTCTGACTCTGTGTGACCCCATGGACAGCAGCGCACCAGGCTCCTCTGTCCACAAGATTCTCCAGGCAAGAATACTGGAGTGTGTTGCCAATTCCTTCTCCAAGATAAAGACTGTTGCTGCTGCTGCTACTAAGCCACTTCAGTCGTGTCCAGCTCTGTGCGACCCCACAGATGGCAGCCCACCAGGCTCCCCCATCCCTGTGATTCTCAAGGCAAGAATATGTATGTTAGAATACGATATTTATCTTTCTCTTTTTGACTCACTTCACTCCCTATAATAGGTTCTAGGTTCATCTACCTCATCAGAACTGACTCAGATGCGTTCATTTTTATGGCTAGTAATATTCCATTGAGTATATGTACCATTGCTGCTGCTAAGTCATTTCAGTCGTGTCCGACTCTGTGAGACCCCACAGACAGCAGCCCACCAGGCCCCCCTGTCCCTGGGATTCTCCAGGCAAGAACACTGGAGCGGGTTGCCATTTCCTTCTCCAGTGTATGAAAGTGAAAAGTGAAAGTGAAGTCGCTCAGTTGTGTCTGACTCCTAGCAACCCCATGGACTGCAGCCTACCCGGCTCCTCCATCCATGGGATTTTCCAGGCAAGAGTACTGGAGTGGGATGCCATCACCTTCTCCAATATGTACCACAACTTTATCCATTTATCTGTCAATGGACATCTAGATTGCTTCCATGTTCTAGCTATTGTAAACAGTGCTGCAATGAACATGGGAGACTTGTGTCTTTTTCAATTTTGGTTTTCTCAGTATATCCGTCTAAGAGTGAGATTTTTGGGTCATATGGTGGTTTTATTCCTAGTTTTTTAAGGAATCTCCATACTGTCTTCAGTAGTGACTGTATCAATTTACATCCCCAGCCACGAACAGTGAAAGTCATTTTTTCCACACTCTCTCGAGCATTTATTGTTTGTAGACTATTTGATGTTGGCCATTCTGACCAGTGTGAGATGGTATCTTATTGTGGTTTTGATTTGCAATTCTCTAATAATGAGAGATGTTAAGCATCTTGTCCAGTGTTTGTTAGCCCTTTGTTTGTCCTCTTTGGAGAAAATTCTGTTTAGGTCTTTTTCCCACTTTTTTATTGGGTTGTTTGTTTTTCTGGCGTTGAGTTATATGAGTTGCTTGTATATTTTGGAAATTAACCCTTTGTCAGTTGTTTTATTTGCTATTATTTTCTCCCATTCTGAGGGTTGTCTTTTCACTTTGCTTATAGTTTCCTTTGCTGTGCAAAAGCTTTTAAGTTTAATCAGGTCCCACTTGTTTACTTTTGTTTTTATTTCCATTACTTCGGAGGTGGGTCATAGAGGATCTTGCTTTGATTTACTTCATCGAGTGTTCTGCTAAGTTTTCCTCTGAGAATTTTATATTTTCTGGTCTTACATTTAGGTTTTTGATCCATTTTGACTTTATTTTTGTGTATGGTGTTAGGAAGTGCTCTAATTTCATTCTTTACATGTAGCTGTCCAGTTTTCCCAGCACCATTTATTAAAGAGGCTGTCTTTGTCCCACTGCATATTCTTGCCTCCTTTGTCAAAAATAAGGTAACCATAGGTGCATGGATATTTTTCTGGGCTTTCTATCTTGTTGCATTGGTCTATTTTTCTTTCTTTCTTTTTTTTTTTTTTTTGTGCCAGTACTACACTGTCTTGATGACTGCAGCTTTGCAGTATAATCTGAAGTCAGGAAGGTTGATTCCTCCAGCTCCATTCTTCTTTTTCAAGACAACTTTGGATATTCGGGGTCTTTTGTATTTGCATATAAATGGTAAAATATTTTGTTCTAGTTCTGTGAAAAATGCCATTGGTAATTTGATAGGGATCTCATTGAATCTGTAGATTACATTTGGTAGTACTGTCATTTTCACAACATTAATTCTTCCTATCCGGAACATGGAATATGTCTCCATCTGTTTATGTCATCTTTGATTTCTTTCATTATTGTCTTATAATTTTCTGTGTACAATTCTTTTGTCTCCTTAAGTAAGTTTATTCCTAGATATTTATTTATTTATTTATTTATTTATTGGCAATAGTGAATGAGATTGATTCCTTAATTTCTCTTTCTAATGTTTCATTGTTAGTATATAGAAATGCAAATGATTTCTGTGCATTGATTTTGTATCTTGCAACTTTGCTAAATTCACTGATGATTATCTCTAGTAATTTTCTGATACTATCTTCAAGATTTTCTATATACAGCTTCACATCATCTGAAAACACAGAAATCATTACTTCTTCTTTTCCAATCTGGATTCCTTTTATTTCTTTTTATTTTCTGATTACTGTAGCTAAGATTTCCAGAACTATATTGAATAATAGTGGTGAAAGTGGACATCCTTGTCTTGTACCTTATCTTAGGGAGAAGCTTTCAGTTTTTCACCATTGAGAATAATGTTTGCTGTAGGTTTATCATATATGGCCTTTACTATGTGGAGGTAGGTTCCTTCTATGCCCATTTTTTGATGAGTTTTAATCATAAATCGGTGCTGAATTTTGTCAAAGGCTTTTTCTGCATCTACGGAGATTATCATATGCTTTTTAAGTTTGTTAATATGGTATATCACATTGATTGACTTGTGTATATTGAAGAATCCTTGCATTCCCGGGATAAACCAGGAATAATCATGTTGTTGATGTGTTGCTGAATTCTGTTTTCTAAAATTTTGTTGAAGATTTTTGCATCTATGTTCATCATTGATAATGGCCTGTAGTTTTCTTTTTGTGTGTTGTCTTTGTCTGGTTTTGGTATCAGGGTGATAATGACCTCATAGAATGAGTTTGGAAGTGTTTGTTCCTCTGCAAGTTTTTGAAAGATTTTTAGAAGGATAAGCATTAACTCTTCTCTAAATGTTTGATAGAATTCTCCTGTGAAGCCATTTGGTCCTGGGCTGTTTTGGGGGGAGATTTTTTATCACAGCTTCAATTTCAGTGCTTGTAATTGGGTTGTTCATAGTTTCTATTTCTTTTTGTTTCAGTCTTGGAAGATTGAACGTTTCTAAGAATCTTTCCATTTCTTCCAGGTTATCAATTTAATTGCCATATAGTTGTTCATAATAGTCTCTTATAATTCTTTGTATTTTTGCATTGTCTGTTGTAATGTCTCCTTTTTCATATCTATTTTTTTAAATTATTATTCCTTTTTTCTTGATGAGACTGGCTAAAGGTTTGGCAATTTTGTTTATCTTCTTAAAGAACCAACTTTTAGTTTTATTTATCTTTAATATTGTTTCATTTACTTCTGCTCCAATCTTTATGATTTCTTTCCTTCTACTAATTATGGGGTTTTCTTTTTCCAGTTGTTTCAGGTGTAAAGTTATGTTGTCTGTTCAATGTTTTCCTTGTTTCTTGAGGTAGGATTGTATTGCTACAAAATTCCCTCTTAGGACGCTTTTGCTGCACCCCATAGGATTTGAGTTGTGTTTTCATTGTCATTTGTTTCTAGAAATTTTTTGATTTCATATTTCATTTCTTCAGTAACCTATTGGTTATTTAGAAACGTGTTTAATCTCCATGTATTTGTGTTCCTTGCAATTTTCTTTTCTTGTAATTGATATCTAGTCTAATAATGATGTGGTCAGAGAAGATGCTTGATATGATTTCAAATTTCTTAAATTTGTGACTCAAGATGTGGTTTATCCTGGAGAATGTTCCATATGCACTTGAGAAGAAGGTGTATTCTTCTGCATTTGAGTGGAATGTTCTGAAGATATAAATGAGCTTCATCTCATCTAATATATCACTTAAGACTTGTGTTTTCTTATTAATTTTCTTTTTTGATGATCTTTCCTTTTGTGAGTGGGGTGTTAAAGTCTCCTACTATCATTGTGTTACTGGAAATTTCTCCTTTTATGTCTGTTAGTGTTTGTCTTATGCATTGAGGTGTTCCTATGTCAGGTGGATAGATGTTTACAATTGTGTCCTCCTCTTGTATTGATCCCTTGATCATTATGTAGTGTCCGTCTTTATCTCTTGTAATCTTTATTTTAAGGTCTATTTTGTTTGATATGAGGATTGCTACTCCAGCTTTCTTTTGCCTTCCATTTGCATAGAAGTTTTTTTTTTTCCAACCTCTCATATGTGTCTTTAGATCTGAAGTGGGTTTCTTGTAGACAGCATATATATGAGTCTTGTTTTATATCCATTCAGTCAAGCTATGTCTTTTGGTTGGACTATTTAATCTATTTAAATTTAAAGTAAGTATTGATATGTATGTTTGTGTTGCCATTTTCTAAATTGTTTGGGTTAAATTTGTAGATCTTTTTTCTTCTTTTGTATTTCTTGACTGTTTAACAAGAAATTCTGTTAAGTTTGTTTAACACTTCAGTTCAGTTCAGTTCAGTCGCTCAGTCGTCTCTGACTCTTTGCGACCCCATGAATCACAGCACGCCAGGCCTCCCTGTCCATCACCAAGACTCTTGAGAGTCCCTTGGACTGCAAGGAGATCCAACCAGTCCATCCTAAAGGAGATCAGTCCTGGGTGTTCATTGGAAGGACTGATGCTGAGGCTGAAACTCCAATACTTTGGCCATCTCATGTGAAGAGTTGACTCATTGGAAAAGACTCTGATCCTGGGAGGGATTGGGGGCAGGAGGAGAAGGGGACAACAGAGGATGAGATGGGTGAATGGCATCACCAACTCAATGCACATGGGTTTGGGTGAACTCCAGGAGTTGGTGATGGACAGGGAGGCCTGGTGTGCTGTGATTCATGGGGTCACAAAGAGTTGGATACGATTGAGCGACTGAACTGAACTGAACTGAATAATTTGTGATTCTGAGCATCTTTTTTATATGCCTGGGCTTCCCTGGTGGCTCAGAGGTTAAAGCGTCTGCTTCCAGTGTGGGAGACCTGGGTTCGATCCCTGGGTCGGGAAGATCCCCTGGAGAAGGAAATGGCAATCCACTCCAGTATTCTTGCCTGGAAAATCCCATGGACAGAGAAGCCTAGTAGGTTACAGTCCATGGGGTCGAAAAGAGTCGGACACGACTGAGCGACTTCACCTTCCTTCCTTTTTATATGCCTGTTGGCCATGTGTATGTCTTTGGGAAAATGTCTTTAGATTTTCTGCCCATTTTTGGATATATTTGTGTTTTTGTTCTTATTGAGTTTTATGAGCTGTTTGTATATTTTGGAGATTAAGTCCTTTGTCGCTTCACTTGCAAATATTTTCTCCGATTCTACAGGTGGTCTTTGCATTTTGTTCATGGTTTCCTTTGTTGTGCAAAATCTTGTAAGTGTGATTAGATCCCATTTGTTTATTTTGTTTTTATTTATATTGCCTTAGGAGACTGACCTGAGAAAACATCAGTATGATTTCTATCAGAGAATATTTTGCCTATGTTCTCTTCTAGGAGTTTTATGGTGGTGTTTTAGTTTAAGTCTTTTAACCACTTTGAGTTTATTTTTTGTATGGTGAGAGGGCATGTTCTAATTCACTGAGTTACACGAGGTTGTCCAACTTTACCAACAACACTTGCTGAAGAAACTGTATTTTCTCCATTATATAATGTATCCTGCTTTGTTAAAGGTTTATTGACCGTATGTGTATATGTGGTATCTATGTGGTATGTGGGTCTATTTCTGGGCTGTCTGTTCTCCTCCATTGATCCATATATCTGTTTTTGTGTCAGTATCATGGTGTTTTGATTACTGTAGCTTTGTAGTATTGTCTGAAGTCTGAGAGAGTTATGCCTCCTATTCTTTTTCTTCAGGATTTCTTTGGCAATTCTGGGT
This sequence comes from Aepyceros melampus, assembly GCA_006408695.1. Lineage (NCBI taxonomy): Eukaryota > Metazoa > Chordata > Mammalia > Artiodactyla > Bovidae > Aepyceros > Aepyceros melampus. The sequence continues at coordinate 3,876 of SJXQ01007214.1, read as the reverse complement.
ATATGGTTCTAAATGAATTTTAGTATCATTTATTCTAGTTCTGTGAAAAAAAGTCTTGGATAATTTGACAGGGACCAAATTAAATTTGTAGATTGCTTTGGGTAGTATACCCATTTTAACAATATTCTTCCAAACCAAAAGCGTGGGATATATTTTCATTTCTTTGAATCTTCTTCACTTTGCTTTATTAAACTTTATAGTTCTCATTTTGTAAGCCCTTCAACTCCTTGGTGAAGTTTATTCCTACGTATTATATTTTGGGTGTTGTGATTTTAAAAGGTATATACTTTTTACATTCTCTTTCTGATATTTCTTTATTGGTGTAAAGAAATACAACTGGTTTCTTTAATCTTGTATCCTGCCATCTTGATGAATTTGTTTATCAGTTGTAGTAGTTTTTCTGTGGAGTCTTCAAGGTTTTATATATAAAGTATCAAGTAATTTACATATAATGACATTTTACCTCTTCTCTTCTGATCTGGATACCTCCTAATTCTTTTTCTTTTCTGGTTGCTGCTGCTAGGTTTGCTAATAGTATGTTGAATAGAAGTGAGAGTGAATATAAGTCATAGCTTAGTTGCTAAATTCTTTTCATCACTTCAGCTCTTGATCATCAGCCATATTTTTTGCGACTTAAATATAAAAAGTTAATTATTAACATGTACTAATTCATAATATAAAGTAAAAAGAAATACCGTTCTGTTCCGTTCAGTCGCTCAGCGTGTCCGACTCTTTGCGACCCCATGAATTGCAGCACTCCAGGCCTCCCTGTCCATCACCCACTCCCGGAGTTCACTCAGACTCAAGTCCGTGGAGTCTGTGATTCCATCCAGCCATCTCATCCTCAGTCATCCCCTTCTCCTCCTGCCCCTAATCCCTCCCAGCATCAGGGTCTTTTCCAGTGAGTCAACTCTTTGCATGAGGTGGCCAAAGTACTGGAGCTTCAGTTTTAGCATCATTCCTTCCAAAGAAATCCCAGGGTTGATCTCCTTTAGAATGGACTGGTTGGATCTCCTTGTAGTCCAAGGGACTCTCGAGTCTTCTCCAACACCACAGTTCAAAAGCATCAGTTCTTTGGTGCTCAGCCTTCTTCACAGTCCTACTCTCACACCCATACATGACCACAGCAAAAACCATAGCCTTGACTAGACAGACCTTATTCAGCAAAGTAATGTCTCTGCTTTTGAATATACTATCTAGGTTGGTCCTAACTTTTCTTCCAAGGAGTAAGCGCCTTTTAATTTCATGGCTGCAGTCACCATACTGTTTCCCCATCTATTTCCCATGAAGTGATGGGACCAGATGCCATGATCTTCGTTTTCTGAATGGAGGGTGGGAATTGCAGTGGTGGCTGGGCAGGCACAGGAGGGCCTAGAGAAGCTATCCTATGTTGAAGGTCAGGAACGGTGGCGGTAAGGAGATACCCCTCATCCAAGGTAAGGTGCAGTGGCTGTGCTTTGCTGGAGCAGCCGTGAAGATATACCCCACGCCCAAGGTAAGAGAAACCCAAGTAAGGTGGTAGGTGTTGCAAGTGGGAATCCGAGGGCAGACACACTGAAACCATACTCACAGAAAACTAGTCAATCTAATCACACTAGGACCACACCCTTGTCTAACTCAATGAAACCAAGCCATGCCTGTGGGGCAACCCAAGATGGGAGAGTCATGGTGGAGAGGTCTGACAGAATGTGGTCCACTGAAAAAGGGAATGGCAAGCCACTTCAGTATTCTTGCCTTGAGAACCCATGAAATACTGTTATGTAATCATATATCAGCAGAAGATTATCCTTGAGCTTTAGCATATATTTGTATCTCCCTTTTGCAAGTATTTTTATTATTTAATTTTATCACATTTCCCCTTTTCTTACTGACCACCCTCCTTTCCCTCTGTCCCTCTACACTTCTCAGCTCTTCTCATTTTCATTTTCACCTCTCTGTCTCTTTTTCTGCTTCTCCCTCATTCCTACCTAGCTGCCTACTTAACTCCCTTCTTACCTACATCATCGGTCTATGAATGTGTAGACTTACATTTAACATACACTGATTATCCTTGTGCTCAGTGCAGTATGATGGATGTAGACTGTCAGGTTTCAGCCTCATTCTGCAGTAGGCTAATGGGATTTTTCAAGGTGATCTTCACTAGAAGAAGCTTTTTGTGTTCATCATAGACTTTTGAGGGACTGTGAAGTTACTTATTGAAGCTATACCTGTGCCATTATATTTTTGATTGAATCCATGACAAATACCAGTAATAGATATACAGGACTACTGCCCTGGGTCCTCGTTTCTCAGGACTTTATGTCTCTCCCAGTCGAGAGCCTCACATGTCTTCTGCATGCCTGCTGAGAGAGGTGTCCTGTTAAGTGTAGTAAGGAAAATAGCTACTTTCACTCACGGAATCTTGCAATGAGTTAAAATTCTACAATCAGACCTTTATCTTGAGAGTCTCTGTAATGGCTTTCAGCTTTAGCCTGATTTAGGAAATCAACCATTGCAGTACTACATATACTTTATTTTCTTAGAAGAATCTCATATTAGATTTTCTCTTTTATCAGTCAAACAATATCCAACCACTGGATTGACTGGAGGGGCTTTCAGTGAGTTTGTTAGTGGCAGATGTACTTAGTCTCATACTTGCCAGTTTGCCCCATAACTCTAGGACTTCCCAGGTGGCACGATGGTAAAGAATGCGCCTGCCAATGCGGGGGTTAAGAGACATTGGTTTGACCCCTGGATCAAGAAGATCCCCTGGATTAGAAAATGGAACCCATTCCAGTATTCTTGGAAAATCCCATGGACAGAGGAGCCTGGTGGGCTACAGTTCATGGGACTGCAAAGAGTCAGACACGACTGAGCAGAGCATAGCCCCTAACTCTGTAAGTGAATAATTCAGTAATTTGAGGAGTTCATATAATAATTTTACTTCTCTTCTCAACTGTTGAGAATCCATTGTTCCATTTCTGAGTATGTGTAGAAATTAAAAAAAAAAAAAAAGTCCCTGTACCGGAGGAGGGAGTGGGATGCTACTGTTCAAAGAAATAGTATAGAGAGGAACGTTTATGTAACTGTTCTGATTTAGGAAAAAAAAAATCTTTTGAAGATAAATATTAGTGAGGAAACAGTGAAATAAAATAACAGAGAAGTTGCTTAAGGGCTGGAATGTCAACCCCTTCCTGATATTTTTTTTATTGCCTCTCAGTATTCTAGAAGCATGGAGTCAACCTTGCTCTTTATTGCTTTTAGCCGAAGGCAGCTTCATGTCTCAGGCTCGGTGAGCTTGACCACAGTCATGCAAGCAGCCCCCAGGAACCTTCTTAGTGGGGCTCTCTGCTGAAAAGATAAGGAGAACTGAGAAGCTGGATCATAAATAAGACAAAAAGAACTAGGGAATTTTATTGGTAATTGATCTCTGTTGTAAATGTCAACCACATGTTTTATGTCTCTACTGTCATCTAGATGATATTGTTATTTATTCTGTTCATTAAAGACAGATAAAGGAAGACAATTGAATGTGAGGAATGACCCTGCTAGAATCATATTTTAAAAATTTTGTTATTTTCAGTTTGTTCTGATGGGAATAGACATGGCTATCCATAAAAGGCTTATCTTTAATGTATTTTAAAAATAATACGTCAAGTATGAATTCAAGAGCTAGCTGTATTTATACTAATTCTGTGCTGAAACTACATACACTAACAATTCCATCTTTATTTTCATAAAATGAGTTTCCTGACTTTAAGGATAGGAATATGTACATACATAGAAAATACGGAGTGTACCAGTTTAACATTGAAATGCGCTATCCTGAAAGTGTGTCGTATAAATTATTTTGATCAGTTTTCCCAGCACCACTTGTTAAAAAGATTGTCTTTAATT
>SJXQ01007213.1:143113-169274 GCA_006408695.1 Aepyceros melampus | reverse complement strand
GTTGTTTCAGAGCCCAGATTTGAGTTCCCTGAGTCATACAGCAACCTCTCCTTGGCTATCTGTTTTACATATGATAATACGTTTCCATGGTAACTTTTGTTAGTACAGCCCACCCTTTCCTTTCCCTCATCCATGTCCATGAGTCTGTTCTCTGTGTCTCCATTGCTCCCCTGCAAATAGGTCATCAGTAGACACGACTGAGCTACTGAACTGAACTGAACCATCTTTCTAGATTCCATGTATATGTGTTAGTTTAGGTATTTGTTTTTCTCTTCCCGACTTACTTTGTTCTGTGTAATAGGCTCTGGGTTCATCCATCTCATTAGAAATGGCTCACATGCATTCCTTGTTATGTCTGAGTAATAGTCCATTGTGGATATGTACCACAGCTTTTTTATCTGTTCATCTGCCAGTGGACGTCTAGGTTGCTTCCATACCCTAGCTATTGTAAATAGTACTGCAGTCAACATTGGAGTACAGGTGTCATTTTCAATTTTGGTTTTCTCAGGGCATATGGCTAGTAGTGCAATTGCTGGGTCATATGGTGGTTTTATTCCTAGTTTTAAAAGAAATCTCTATACGGTCTTCCATAAATGGTGTATCAATTTACATTTTCACCAACAGTGCAAGAGGGTTCCCTTTTTTCCACACCCTCTCCAGCACTTACTGTTAGTAGATTTTTTGATTGATGGCCATTCTGACTGATGTGAGACTGACTCATTGTAGTTTTGACTTGCATTTCTCTAATAAAGCATGATGTTGAGCATCTTTTCACGTGTTTATGAGCCATTTCTATGTCTTCTTTGGAGAAACGTCTGTTTAGGTCTTTTGCCCAATTGTTAAGTAGGTGGTTTGCTTTTCTCATATTGAATTGTGTGAGTTGTATATTTTTGAATTGTATATTTTTGAAATTAATCTTTTGTCAGTTGTTTCAATTGCTGTTATTTTCTCCCATTCTAAGGATTGTCTTTTCACCTTGCTTACAGTTTCCTTTGCTGTGCAAAAGGTTTTACATTTAATTAGTCCCACTTGTTTATTTTTGTTTTTATTTCTGTTATTCTAGGAGGTGAGTCAAAGAGGATCTTGCTGTGGTTTATGTTACATAGTGTTCTATGTTTTCCTCTAAGAGTTTTGTAGTTTCTGGTTTTACATGTATGTCTTTAATCCATTTTGAGTTTTTCTTTGTATATGGTGTTAGGAAGCATTCTAATTTTATTCTACACATAGCTGTCCAGTCTTCCCAGCAGCACTTACTGAAAAGACTATCTTTGCCCCATTGTATATTCTTGCCTCCTTTGTCAAAAATAAGGTGTCCATAGGTGTTGCTTGGGCTTATCCCTGGGCTTTCTGTCTTGTTCCATTGATCTATATTTCTGTTTTTGTGCCAGTAGCATACTGTCTTGAGACTGTAGCTTTGTAGTATAGTCTGAAGTTAGGAAGGTTGATTCCTCCAGCTCCATTCTTCTTTCTCAAGATTGCTTTGATTATTCTGGGTCCTTTTTGTTTCCATATGAATTGTGAGTTTTTTTGTTCTAGTTCTGTGAAAACTGCCATTGGTGATTTGATAGGGATTGCATTGACTCTGTAGATTGCATTTGGTAGTTTAGTCATTTTCCCAGTATTGATTCTTCTACCTCAGAAACGTGGAGTATCTCTCCATCTGTTTATGTTATTTTTTATTTCTTTTATCAGTGTCTTATATTTTTCTGTATACAGCTCTTTTGTCTCCTTCAGTTCAGTTCAGTTCAGTTCAGTCACTCAGTCGTGTCTGACTCTTTGCGACCCCATGAATCGCAGCACGCCAGGCCTCCCTGTCCATCACCAACTCCCGGAGTTCACTCACACTCATGCCCATCGAGTCGGTGATGCCATCCAGCCATATCATCCTCTGTCGTCCCCTTCTTCTCCTGCCCCCAATCCCTCCCAGCATCAGAGTCTTTTCCAATGAGTCAACTCTTTGCATGAGGTGGCCAAAGTACTGGAGCTTCAGCTTTAGCATCATTCCTTCCAAAGAAATCCCAGGGTTGATCTCCTTCAGAATGGATGGTTGGATCTNCAACTCCCGGAGTTCACTCAAACTCATGTCCATGGAGTCAGTGACGCCATCCAGCCATCTCATCCTCGATCGTCCCCTTCTCCTCCTGCCCCCAATCCCTCCCAGCATCAGAGTCTTTTCCAATGAGTCAACTCTTCGCATGAGGTGGCCAAAGTACTGGAGCTTCAGCTTTAGCATCATTCCTTCCAAAGAAATCCCAGGGTTGATCTCCTTCAGAATGGACTGGTTGGATCTCCTTGCAGTCCAAGGGACTCTCAAGAGTCTTCTCCAACACCACAGTTCAAAAGCATCAATTCTTCGGCACTCAGCCTTCTTCACAGTCCAACTCTCACATCCATACATGACTACTGGAAAAACCATAGTCTTGACTAGACGGACCTTGGTCGGCAAAGTAATGTCTCTGCTTTTGAATATGCTATCTAGGTTGGTCGTAACTTTTCTTCCAAGGAGTAAGCATCTTTTAATTTCATGGCTGCAGTCACCAACTGCAGTGATTTTGGAGCCCAAAAAAATAAAGTCTGACACTGTTTCCACTGTTTGCCCATCTATTTCCCATGAAGTGATGGGACCAGATGCCATGATCTTCCTTTTCTGAATCTTGAGCTTTAAGCCAGCTTTTTCACTCTCCTTAGGTAGGTTTATTCCTAGATACTTTATTCTTCTTGTTTCAGTGGTGAATGGGATTGATTCCTTAATTTCTCTTTCTGAGTTTTCATTGTTAGTGTATAGAAATGCAGGTGATTTCTGTGTAATGATTTTTTATCATACAGTGTTCCTAAATTCACTGATTAGCTCTAGTAATTTTCTGATAGTATCTTTAGGGCTCCATGTATCATTGTTGTTTGCAAACAGTGAGAGTTTTACTTCTTTTCTAATCTGGATTCCCTTTATTTCCTTTTCTTCTCTGATTGCCATAGGTAGGACTTCCAAAAAATGATAGTGATGAGAGTGGGCACCTTTGTCTTCTTCCTGATCTTAGAGGTAATATTTTCAGTTTTTCCATTGAGAATAATGTTTACTCTGGGTTTATCATGTATGGCTTTTATTTTGTTGAGGTAGATTCCTTCTATGCCTATTTTTTGAATTTTTTTTTTTTTAATCATAAATGGGTACTGAATTTTGTCAAAGGCTTTCTCTCCATCTATTGAGAATGTCATATGATTTTTATCTTTCCTTTTGTTAATACAGGTGTCACATTGATTGATTTGTGTATATTGAAGGATCCTTGCATCCATGGGATAAACCCTACTTGACCATGGCAAGCACCATAGTTTAAACATTTTTTGATACCAACATTTTCTAACATTGGCTTGCATTTAGTAGATCAAATACCATTGGGGGATTTGAGTACCATTGGGGGTGTGGAATGGAGGGCTCCAGAAGAATATGGTTTTGTCTTTTTAAGTGTGGGATTATTCCCCTGTGAAACTAAGCATGTAGAAAACTATTCCAGAATGTCTCCTGAAGACTACACTGCTGCTGTTGCTGCTGCTAAGTCGCTTCAGTCGTGTCCGACTCTGTGCGACCCCATAGACGGCAGCCCACCAGGCTCCCCCGTCCCTGGGATTCTCCAGGCAAGAACACTGGAGTGGGTTGCCATTTCCTTCTCCAATGCATGAAAGTGAAAAGGGAAAGTGAAGTCGCTCAGTCGTGTCCGACTCTTCGCGACCCCATGGACTACAGCCCACCAGGCCCCTCCGTCCATGGGATTTTCCAGGCAAGAGTACTGGAGTGGGGTGCCATTCATCCCTAAACCAGAGAACAGAAGAATGCATTCTGCAGTGAGAAAAGTTTATTATGTTGCTTTTATTTTGAAAATTAGAATTACTGTTAAAAAGTTAGTTTTGCAACTTAATATTGAACAAGCTGATAAAAGCAACAATGAATTGTAAATAAAAGAATATTGTCGAAATTTTTGCAGACAGGTATGTCAGTTAAGTGTGTGCAATTGTATTCTCTCTTGTATACTTAGTACAGGATGATTCAGTGTAAGGAACTTAATCTCCTTGGTGTTCATTTTTACTTTTTAGCTATCTTAAAGGTTGATGGCATTTTGAAGTGAAGTGAAGTGAAGTCGCTCAGTCGTGTCTGACTCTGCGACCCCAAGGACATGGACTGTAGCCTACCAGGCTCCTCCCTCCAAGGGATTCTCCAGGCAAGAGTACTGGCGTGGGTTGCCCCATTTTAATGCTATCTATATTTAGAGCGAGCAATCAACATATTTGTAGTCAGTTAGTTGTATAATATTTTTAAGATAATTTTAGAGGGCTATATGTTTAAATTTATTTAAGTTTAATTTTTTCTTAAAATGATAATACATATTTGTAATGCTTTCTTAAAATTTTTATTAGTCAGATTAATAATAAAGGTGAACAAATGTCTTGATCCTGCCACAAATCCACATATTATATTCATACAGTCTTTGAAGTTTTGTTATTTGTTTGCAGTCTGCTCTGGTCTTGATGTAATATGTTATGTAAGATTCTTTTCTCTTAGTTCCATTTTGTGTTTGTAATTTTACTCCTGTTTGTTAGATTTGTCATTTTGCATCTGACTTTGCATTCTGATTCCTTATCAAAACTCTAGTTTGGATCTGTTCAATTGATGCTTTTTTATTTTTCTACATTTTTCACATAGTATACCTGCCTGTTGAACTCTTGAAACTTAACTCAGGAGGCCTCAACCTTCTCTAGAGAAGAACCAGGGGTGAAGCTTACTGTACTCTGACTTCCTTTTGTAGTTTTGGTGCTGTACAGATTTACAGAAATGAGAAATCTCAGTCAAACTAAAAGGCAGTTTTTATGACAGCTATGTAACTGGTTAGAAATTATAGGGAGAAAAAAGATCTCATGCACAATAGCTTTAAAAACTTCCCTTGTTGTCCAGTGGCTAAGACTCCACACTGCCAGTGCAAGGGGTCTGGGTTTGATCCTTGGGTAGGGAAGTAGATCCCATCTGCAGGCACTAAGAGTTCACCTACTATAATTTTTTTTTTTTTTAAAGATCTCACATGGTGCAACTAAAGCCACATAAATAAATATTTCAAACAAACTTATAAATGAACTATCAATTTACTTATCACTTTAGTGAGCTTCCCTGGTGGCTCAGTGGTAAAGAATCCACTTGCAAATGCAGGAGATGCAAGAGACACAGTTTGATCCCTGGGTTGGGGAGATCTTCTGGAGAAGGGAATGACAGTCCACTCTAGTGTTCTTGCTAGAGAATTCCACGGCAGACCATGGAGTTGCAAAGAGTCGAGGCATGACTGAGTGACTAACACTTTCACTTACCACTTTATTAATGTTTTACATTTGCTATTAAGCCACCTTTTTTGGTGCCAGGTAGTAGACATTTCCTTAGGAACAAGATGAGAAGACATTTCTCCCTAGAAGATCATAAAATCTCCTACAGAGCTAGAAATGCAAATGAATTACTTAAATCGTGTGGTGAATTGCTGGGAACTTAAAACTGCCCCAGGAAACTCAGTCAGAGGCTCTGTATCAACTTAGAGGGGTGGGATGGGTAGGGAGATGGGGAGGAGGTTCACGAGGGAGGGGATATATGTATAGCTATGGCTGATTCATGTTGAGTGTGACAGAAAACAAAATTCTGTAAAGCAATTATCCTTCAATTAAAAAATAAATTAAAAAAAGAGAAAAAGACTAACAGAGTGAAGTGACAGAAGTAAGGCACCAAAATAAATTTGTGGAACTATTACTTACAAAATAATACATGATCACACACAGACACACACACATAGTATGCAGCAAAAGGTGGTACATACAACATGGTATGAAAGCTTATCATAAGTGTGATTCTTAACTCTGCCTAGATTTCAAGAAGTTTAGAGCTTTCAAATTTGCTTCAGGAGGAGTAGGGTTTTATTGAGCATGAGGTAGTTTATTTGCACATGGACAGAAGCAGAAGATAATTGGTTTTGTCGAGAAATATCAAGCACTTTGGAATTAGGAATAAAGTAATGGGAGAGGAGGAGCAGTGAAAGTTGTGACTGTAAGAGAGTTTTAAGTTTCTTGCTGTTATCTCTTGGTTTTAGAGTTATAAGAACATAAAGTAATGGGAATATAAAAAGTAAAGGGAAAATGTGACTAGATGTGAAGAAGATAAGAAGGAAGAATTTGGGAAATAGTTTGAGGATGTTTATCATGGAACTGCATTTTCCAAGGGCAACATGTAAAGTTTTGACACTGTTTGGTTAAAACAGAAAAAAATTCGAAGCTCTCTGGATTTGACAGGGTCTTATTTTGGCTTGTCATTTTCCCTTAGTGCCAGGACATTTATCTGTGTGGTAGAGTTGTATGTGTGTATAAGATCACTTGTGGAGGGCTTTTTCAGACAACTTTCTTCCATTTCTCATCTGGTCTGTTCCTCCATCTTATTCGTTAACCCCTTTGCTTGTCTTCCCACCTTCATCTGCCCAACATCTTCATGTCACTGCTAAATAAGTCAGTTACTGAGAATACTACTGTCAACTATTTTTGTGTTTGCTTTTAAGAAAATACTGCTACTTTTGGTTTGTTAATAACTATCTGAGAATTCTCATGTTCAGTTTTGCAACTACTACTTTTAAAAATGTATTTACATAATATACATGCATGGACATATACTTTAATTAAACAAATTTTTACTAGGTTTCAGGCATTAAGAGTATGCTTTCATGTGTGCTAATCTGCTTCAGTCATATCTGGCTCTGTGCGACCCTGTGGACTGTAGCCCCTCCAGGCTCCTCTCTGTCCACGAGATTCTCCAGGCAAGAATACTGGAGTTGGTTGCCATGCCCTCCTCCAGGGGATCTTCCCAACCCAGGGATCCAACCCGTGTCTCCTGCATTGACAGGCGTGTTCTTTACTGCCAGTGCCACCTGGGAAGCCCCACTAAGAGTGTAGCAGTGAGCAAAAAGAACAGATACTTGGGCCAGCAGAGCTTTATGTTTTTGTATACTTCTTTTGGTAGCTCGGTCTTAATATTTTTTAAAGTTACAAGCATTTTTCCAGTTATTTCTCTCAGCAACCATATGAAGCTTTTTTTTATTTTTTTAGTTTTATTATTCCTGTTTGGGAGGTGAGAATACTGAGGCATAGTGAGTTACAGAGTTAGAAAGCTTAAGGCCCAGATGATCTTGATCCAGGGCCCAAATTCTTAAAGCCCTTTGCTGTAATTCCTTTTGATTTTAAGGCTTTGTTAACTGGAGATGGTAAAAGAAGGGGATACTTTTTTAGAATACTTGAAGAGAAAAAGAGGGCTAATGAACAAGTCAATTGCTGTTACCAGTGAACTGTCCCAGTGAGCACACAATTCAGTTTTGGTGTAAGTTGTCTTGTCTCTTTAATATTTGAGATTTTGAGGATTAATGTTTTCTAAAGTTTATTACTTCTCCATTTCCTGTGTCATAATAGTGCCTTTTTCCTATTTGCATCATCTTGTAGTAGGAATTGCTATGTAACTTGGAGGTTTGAATTCTATTTTGGCATTCTTTTTATTCACTAAAAGAACTAGAAAAATATTCTCATTTGTAGGCTACTTTTACTTAGAAAAGAGATTGGTACTTTGTTTTCTTGATTGAAATCTACTTAATTTCTTTATAGTATGATGTATACATTTATGTATTGGACAGTTTTTTTCTCAATATCTTTAATTTGCTATCATGAACATAGGTAACAATCATAATTCTAGTTAAAAGAGTAAATGAGTATACACTTCTGTGTTGGTACAGAGTAGTACTTCAGATCCCACCTGCAACATGCAGGACCTTCGTTGCGAAAAACGCATGGGCTCCCTAGTTGTGTGAGGGCTCAGTTGCCCTACAGCATGTGGGATTCTAGTTTGCTAACCAGGGATTGAATCCTTGTCCCCTGCATCGCAGGGTGGATTCTTAAAACTCTGGATCACTGCAGAAGTCCACAGTTTCAGAAACCCCAGTTTAATCATTGTTTTGCTTTGCAAATCATGTGCCACCCACTACCATCTACCCACATGTGTATGTATATACACATTCACTGCTAAGAGATTCTCTAAGACAGCTCAGATAAAATTTTAGGTATGATAAAATAGGGGCCTGAATTAATTAGATTGTAAGTCTGCCTGGAGAGTGAATTCCTCTGATTAAAGACTAGAACTTTCTACTCCACAGGTGATACTGCCTGTAATTGGAAATAAGCTGTGCGATAGATATTGCTTTTTAACCCTTGTTCTTGAATCAGTTAAAGAGAATTAATAAAACTGAGTGTTATTTAGGCAAGATACAGGCTGGTCATTATATTCTGAATTTTGTTTTTCTCCCGTCATCATCTTTGGCACAGTGCATGGCAAACAGATAGGGGCACTGTGTATTTAACTAGATGGGGCATTATGCCTCTGTATCTGTGTGTGTACACATGTGCTTAAATCCATGTGAGATCAGAAAATTGACCAAGGATATGAATTAACTCTGTGGAAAACTTCAATTGGCTAATAAGTTATTTACTATTTCTAAAAAAAGACTTTATTTTTAAGAGCAATTTTAGGATCACAGCAAAATTGAATGGAATATACAGAGACTATAACCATATATTCCTTGTCCCCATGTACATGCAGTCTCTTCCACTATCAGCATCTTGTACCATAGCGATACATACGTGAGTTTAATTGATGAACCTACACTGACATGTCCTTATCACCCAGAGTCTGTAGTGGAACATTAGTGTTCACTTATGGTGTTGTACAAACTATGGCTTTTTATAACTATATCATTACATGTGTCCATCATTACAGTATCATACAAAAAGTTTTACTGCTGTAAAACCTTCTGTGCTCCACCTATTACCTCTTCTGCCCTGTAATCCCTGGCAACCACTGGTATTTTTAACATCTCATCGTTTTGCCTTGTCAAGAATGCAGTGTAGTTGAAATCATGGAGTATGGGGCAGTTTCAGATTGACTTCTTTCAGTTACTAATATGCATGTGACTTTCTTGTGTCTTTTCATGACTTGGTGACTTGTTCCTTTTAGTACTGAGTAATATTCCTTTGTCTGCATGTACCACAGTTTGTTTATCCATTCACCTCCTGAGAACATCATGGTTCCTTCCATGTTTTCACAATTTTGAATAAAACTGCTAAACATCTTTATGTAGGTTTATGTGTGGAGATGAGTTTTTACTTCCTTTGGATATATACTTTGGAGCATGATTGCTGGAATATATGGTAAGAATATATGGAGTTTGTAAGAAACTGCCAGACTGTCATCCAAAGTTGCTATACCATTTTGCTTTCCTGCCAGCAGTGAATTTCTGTTGTTCCATTTACTTGTCAGCATTTGGTTTTGCAGTCTTCTGGCTTTTCACCATTCTGAGTGTAGAAGTATCTTACTGTTTTTAAATTTGCAGTTCTCTAATGACATAGGATGTTAAGTATCTTTTCATATGCTTATATGCCAGCTGTGTAGTTTCCTTTGTGAGGTGTTCAAGTCTTATACCCATATTTTAAGCAGGTTATTTGTTTTGTTATTGGGTTTTAACACTTCTTTGTATATTTTGGATACTTAAGATATTCAGTTCAGTCGCTTAGTCGTGTCCAACTCTTTGTGACCCCATGAATCGGAGCACGCCAGGCCTCCCTGTCCATCACCAACTCCTGGAATTCACCCAGACCCACGCCCATGGAGTCAGTGATGCCATCCAGCCATCTCATCCTCGGTCGTCCCCTTCTTCTCCTGCCCCCAATCCCTCCCAGCATCAGAGTCTTTTCCAATGAGTCAACTCTTTGCATGAGGTGGCCAAAGTACTGGAGCTTCAGCTTTAGCATCATTCCTTCCAAAGAAATCCTCCTACCTGTTTTTGAAGACAATATTCTGCTTTTCTGGATGTCTTATATCCTCTGCTCACATTCAGGAGCTGCCCTGTAGAATTTACCCAGCATTGAGATGTTCTTCTGATGAATTTGTGCGGGAGACAGTGGTCTCTCCATCCTAATTCTCCGCCATCTTCAGGGCTTCCCTCTCAAAGTCCTTTTTTTACTATTTCTAAAAAAAGACTTTATTTTTAAGAGCAATTTTAGGATCACAGCAAAATTGAATGGAATAACCATATACTCCTTGTCCCCATGTACATACAGTCTCTTCCACTATCAGCATCTTGTACCATAGCGATACATACGTGAGTTTAATTGATGAACCTACACTGACATGTCCTTATCACCCAGAGTCTGTAGTGGAACATTAGTGTTCACGTATGGTGTTGTATAAACTATGGCTTTTTATAACTATATCATTACATGTGTCCATCATTACAGTATCATACAAAAAGTTTTACTGCTATAAAACCTTCTGTGCTCCACCTATTACCTCTTCTGCCCTGTAATCCCTGGCAACCACTGGTATTTTTAACATCTCATAGTTTTGCCTTGTCAAGAATGCAGTGTAGTTGAAATCATGGAGTATGGGGCAGTTTCAGATTGACTTCTTTCAGTTACTAATATGCATGTGACTTTCTTGTGTCTTTTCATGACCTGCTTTTGATTACTCTCTGCAGGGGTTCACTTGTGTCACAGGGCTTTTGCCCAGAGTTCCCTCTGCTGGATTCTGTTTCTTTCTTTTTTAACTTTTTATTTTATATTGGTGTATAGCCGATTAACAATGTTGTGATTGTTTCAGGGGCACAGCAGAGTGACACAGTCATATATGTATATGTATTCTTTCTCCCACAAACTCCCCTCCCATCCAGGTTGCCACATAATATTGAGCAGAGCTCTTCCCTGTGCTATACAGTAGGAACTTGTTGGTTATCTATTTAAAATATAGCAGTGTGTACATGTCGATCTCAAACTCCCTAACTATCTCTCCACCCCCCCCTTCCCCCCTGGTGAAGTGTTCATTCTCAAAGTCTGTGAATCTGTTTCTGTTTTGTGTATAAGTTCATTTGCATCATTTCTTTATCGATTCTGCAGGTAGGGGATGTCATTTGATATTTCTCCTTTTCCAACTTAATTTACTCAGTGTGACCAATGTCTAGGTCCATCAATGTTGCTGCAAGTGCATTACTTCATTCTCTTCAATGGCTGAGTAATATTCCACGGTATAAATGTACCACATCTTCAATATCCATTCCTCTGTTGATAGACATTTAGATGGCTTCCATGCCTTGACTACTGTAAACAGTGCTTCAGTGAACACTGGGCTGCATGTATCCTTTCAGACAAAGTTTCTCTCTGGATATAAGCCCAGGAATGGGATTGCAGCATCATCCATTCAGTTCAGTCACTCAGTTGTGTCTGACTCTTTGCGACCCCATGGACTGCAGCACACCAGGCATCCCTGTCCATCACCAACTCCTGAGGCTCACTCAAACTCATGTCCATTGAGTTGGTGATGCCCTCCAACCATCTTATTCTCTGTCGTCCCCTTCTCCTCCCGCCTTTAATCTTTCCCAGCATCAAGGTCTTTTTCAATGAGTCAGTTCTTCACATCAGGTGGCCAAGGTATTGGAATTTCAGCTACAGTCCTTTCAATGAATATTAAGGACTAATTTACTTTAGGATGGGCTGGTTGGATCTCCTTGCTGTCCAAGGGACTCTCAGGAGTCTTCTCCAACACCACAGTTCAAAAGCATCAATTCTCCAGCACTCAGCTTTCTTTACAGTCCACCTCTACATGTATACATGACTACTGAAAACCCATAGCTTTGACTAGATGGACCTTTGTTGGCAAAGTAATGTCTCTGCTTTTTAATATACTGTCTAGATTGGTCATAACTTTTCTCCCAAGGAGCAAGCATCTTTTAATTTCATGGCTGCAGTCACCATCTGTAGTGATTTTGGAGCCCCCCAAAATAGTCTCTCACTGTTTCCATTGTTTCCCCATCTATTTGCCATAGAGTGATGGGACTGGATGCCATGATCTTAGTTTTCTGAATGTTGAGCTTTAAGCCAACTTTTTGACTCTCCTCTTTCACTTTCATCAAGAGGCTTTTTAGTTCCTCTTCATTTCTGTCATAAGGGTGGTATCATCTGCATATCTGAGATTATTGATATTTCTCCTGGCAATCTTGATTCCAGCTTGTGCTTCATCTAGCCTGGCATTTTGCATGATGTGTTCTGCATACAAATTCCATTCTATTGTTTTCCTGTATTTCTTTGCATTTTTCACTGAGGAAAACTATCTTATCTCTCTTTGCTATTCTTTGGAACTCTGCAGTCAAATGGGTATATCTTTCCTATTCTCCTTTGCCTTTTGCTTCTCTTCTTTTCTCAACTATTTGTAAGGCCTCCACAGACAACCATTTAGCCTTGTTGCATTTCTTTTTCTTGGGGATGGTCTTGATCACTGCCTCCTGTACAATGTCATGAACCCCCATCCATAGTCCTTCAGGCACTCTGTTTATCAGACCTGATCCCTTGAATCTATTTGCACTTCTACTTTACAATCCTAAGGGATTTGACTTAGGTCATACCTGAATTGTCTAGTGGTTTTCATTACTTTCTTCAATTTAAGTCTGAATTTGGCAATAAGGAGTTCATGATCTGAGCCACAGTCAGCTCCCAGTCTTGTTTTTGCTGTGTAGAGCTTCTCCATCTTTGGCTGCAAAGAATATAATTAATCTGATTTCAATATTGATCATTTGGTGATGTCCATATGTAGAGTCATCTCTTGTGTCATTGGAAGAGGGTGTTTGCTATGACCAGTGTGTTCTCTTGACAAAACTCTGTTAGCCTTTTCCCTGCTTCATTTTGTACTTCAAGGCCAAAGTTGCCTGTTATTCCAGGTATCTTCAATGAACACTGGGGTACATGTATCACTTTAGACCTGATGTTCTCTAAATAGAAGCCCAGGAATGGGATTGCAGGGTCATATGGTAGCTCTATTTTTAGTTTTTTAAGGAATCTCCATCCTGTTCTCCACAGTAGCCGCACCAACTTATATTCCCACAATAGTGTAGAATGGTTTCCTTGTCTCCACATCCTCTCCTCTTGCTTCTTGCTTGATCTAGTTTACTCTTAGACATCTTTCAGATCTCTGCCTAAGAGTTACTTATCAGCAATGCTTCCCTGACTCCCTAGACTAGGTTGGGTTTCCCTATTAGATGTTCTCATGGCATTTAGGTTAACAGGTATCCATCATAGGACTGGTCTCTGAAAACGATCACATGAAGTCTGTAAGAACAAGGTCTGGGTATGCAATTGTTCATCATTGTATCTCTGCACCTAGCACCATGACTGAAATGCAGTAGGAGCTCAATAAATGTTTCTCTTTTTTTCTACTTTCATTTTGTGGTGTGTTTATTATGTGTTTGACATGTTTAAGTCTTTGGACACTTTAGTTATTTTTACATACCTTATTTTGTCATAATAGCAACACTTTGACATAAAGTCAGCTATGTTATATCATGACTGAAAATAGTAATCATAATAATTACTAGTATGCCTTATTTCACAAATGGGAAACTGAGACTCATTAGAGAGTGCTATTTGTACAAGGCCAGATGGTTTTAGCAGCAGCTGAACTGAGACCCAAGCTTACCCAGGAATACACAGTGCCAAAACCTACTCTCTTCAGGTAATGGAGTCCACCAGGAATAGGCCAATAGGGAAGAGGGCAGGGAAATTAATTATGAATTAATATATAATAAATGTTTCTTGAATGAATACATGAATCTTCACAATCACTGGCAAATTATAGACAATTATACATATTTTAGAGATGAACAAGTTTAGGGTAAAATCTCTCAATCCCCGTTAACCACTGGTGAAAAGTTCTAAGAAGTTTTAAATCTGATGTTCAGTCCCAAGGACCAATATTTAAAATTGCCATTTCCATTGTGTTTATGAGATTCAAAGGGGCTTGGAGGGATTCGAGGGTCTCTGAGAGGCAGTCTTAGCTGCCACCAGGGATTGGAGGCATTTGGGAATGTGCAGAGGGAAGGTATCAGAAGTGATGAAGGTCTAACCTCCCCAGGAAAGCATGACGTTTCAACCCAACCCCTCTGCCTGATCTAGCACTTCATTATATAAAACGCACCTTTCTCATTCATCTGTACCCTCCACTCCTGCCTTCCAACATTTCCTGGTGAGAATAGGTACTCTTCCTCTGAGCTCCTATATTGCTGTCTGAGCACTGTAATTTCAGATACTTTTTCATATATTTTTATTACAATTGCTTTTGTGACTCTTGCTATTCTGCAAACTTCCCTTTTCACACTCACATTTCTGTGACTCAGCTGCTGGCACATAGTGCCTGGAATGGGTTTTAGTAGTTCTTTACCACAGTGCACATCAATTCCCGTGGGTTAATGCATCCCAATTCCCAGTTGTTAATGCACCCCAGTGCCTAGACTCTGAGTCAATGGGTTTGGGGTGGGGCCCAGGTGCTGGAAATTTTTAAAATCTCACAGATGATTGTGATGTGCAGCCAAGTTTGTGAATCTCTGGGCTACATTCTCAAAAAATATTTATTGCAATGAACTAGTGGGATCATCTTTCTGTGTGTGTGTGTGTCTGTGTTGTGCATGTAGGCAGTGCTAGGTCTAAGGAAGAAGTGGCCTTGGGGCCTCTACTGATTCCTGCTCTCCCAGTGAACTTTGTGGATCTTAATGATCAGGATAGACCTGGGAGGCTGGAGGGTTTCCAGGGATAAAGCTGAGGGCCATCGAGGTTGTTCACAGAGAACTATTCCCTGCTGTAACTCCATGCTGGGCCCAAGGGCAGCAAGTCAGCAATTTATTTGCTTCCTACAGCCAATGCAGTATGCAGTGACAGGAACATTTTTTCCTGATTCTGCATGCTGTTTGGAAGTCCAGATCAATTAATATTTCTTGGGTTTTGCAACACTGATTTTTATTCACTTATTAATTCATTAACTCCCTCAATAAGTATTGACTCATTATGGATGTCTGAGGGTGACAAGAAGGAAGGTTGTACAGGTGCTCTGAAGAGCTTAGAATCTAGCTGGATAGATGGTATACGCATATTAGACACAGCACTATACATCTTGCCACTAAGCGGGGGTTGTTTGAGCAGGACAACCTGGTTGATTGCCTCATGCCCTATTTATTAGTCATGGGCCCTGGAAAAGTTTCTTTACCTCTCTAAGCCTTACTGTCCTCATGCAAACATTTCTCCTTTGTAAATGACAATAACAACAATATCACAGATCTGCTGTGTGGATTAAATGGAGTCATTCTTGTAAAGCATTTAGCACAGTATCTGGTACATAGTGAAAATTCAGGCATATGTTCGCTGTTATTATAGAAAAGATAGCAACCTGGGTTAGTAAGTGAGTGAAATTGAGAGTGAAGAATATAAAAGAATTTAGAGAAGATAGAGTTTGATGTGGTTATGGGGAGTTGGGAAAGAAAGCCTAAATAAGAAGGTAGAAATTAGGCTGGTTCTTGGGATGGGTTTAATCCAGAAAAGTAGTAAGCAGTAAAGACTTGGTGGGTGTGTGGGGTTGGGAGATCTGGCTAGGGGTGAGTTCATTTGTCACTTGAAATGTGGCAGAAAAGTTCATTATCTGCTCACACC
Source organism: Aepyceros melampus (assembly GCA_006408695.1). Taxonomy (NCBI): domain Eukaryota; kingdom Metazoa; phylum Chordata; class Mammalia; order Artiodactyla; family Bovidae; genus Aepyceros; species Aepyceros melampus. Next base: position 153,710 of record SJXQ01007213.1, on the reverse strand, counting down.
CTCGCCTCTGGTCCCGGGTTGCTTGGGAGGCTGATATGTTAATTGGTTGCGTCTGCTAGTCCCCTTCTAACCCTGTGTTCAGCAAGTGTGATGCTTTATCGTCGTGGACCAAACATTCCAAAATGCCAGTTGTAGAGCTGGGAAGGCTAAATTTAGCATAAGAGTCCTGGATATTTAGAACTTCAAGTGAAATTCTAGATTCTGAGATTGGGTTAAGACTACTTTGGCCCTTTAACTGCAGTTAACATTTTCCTTAAAAAATTCCAACATTTAAAAGCCTCTATTTGACAATCAGCTTGCCAATATTTATGTTCCACTCCATTAACATCACCAGGGCTGACTCTCCACTTTCAAAGATATGCATTTGGCTGGAAAAAAATCACTGCTGTTTGCTCATTTCACATGCTCCTACACACACACACACACACACACACACACACACAGAGCTACACGGCATGTCCCCGTCTATGTGTCCCAAACTCAGTTCCTTGGGAAAGTTGTCCTGAGTGATGTCTTTTCTGTGTTTGACTTTATTGTCTCTATTTCCTTCAAGTTTTCATTTTTCCTTATTCAGCTATGAGCCTTCTGAAAAACTGAAGGGCAATATATTATGATGCTCTAATGTTTGTTTTCAGAGCTAATTATTTTAAGTATGTTTTGCTGTGATAAGATCCCTAATAAATATCCCAAGTATTTTAGGATTAGGACTGCTAGTATTGCCTTGTACCTCAAAGACACAAACATGGTCTTTGAGGACCATGAGGGAAAAGAAACAATAACTTAAAAAATTCAGTCTATTTAAACTTAAAAAGAGAACTTCATTTTAACCCAGGTCCATGGACTATTGATTTAAAAAATGTAAAATTTATTGCAGCAAGCTACCAAATATGAATTTGGGTCTGCTCCTTCTACTAATTCAGAACCATCAGAAAATACATATTTATTTAGGTCAGTGATTCTTAATCCTTTTAAGGGGTATGTGTGAATGAGTGGGTAGTCTTTAAGAATCTGATGAAAGCCTTCTTCAGAAAAATGTATGTAAACACATTACATCTGTTTTTTGTCTACAATCCAATTTGCTGCATTGCAAACATATCTTTCACATAGTTAAAATGTTAAAGCAATAAAAGACTTAATGATCTCTTAATCTCATTTTGCATGCAAAAATTAATAGCCACTTCCTAAAATTTCTTAGTAAGTCAAAGTGTGCAAATATAAGTAAAACATAATTTAGATCAGAAATGACTTTCATAAGAAGACTGCCTAAGTTTTGTTAGAACAAGTTGAATATAGAGCATGGCTTTTTAAATGTGATAATGCAAATATCTATCACATACCATCAGTTTAGACTTTCATTTTGTGGTGATAAAAGTAGCAAATTCTAACTCACAATGATACTTGCTGGCAAAAGAAGTAGAGTTTTAACAGGTTAAGCTTGTGTCACGGAACACCAAATTCTCTAAAACACTTTGTGTTGAATTCATGCAAGATTATTTTTCTTCAATTCAATGAGGTCAACTTTGTTAATGTATGAATCATAAATATTGTCTTGGTCATTAAGGAAATAATCAGGACCATACATGTTGATTTTAAGGTCATCCAACATAAATATTCTTTAAGGGTTTCTTTACCCATTTGTACCTGTGCAAGAGACAGCAAAGCCTTTTCAAGCTTAGCTCTGGCTCCCTATTGCCCTTTCTCCAACAATACAAGGAACACACGTGTCTTTCTCCACACAGCTCTTCTACAATGGTAGCCTGCTCAGGAGACTTGAATTTTTTCAGCAGCATTTTTATAATGGTGTCTACTGGACACTGAGTCAAGAGTTATGGCTCATTCAGATGACCACAGATGTCAATCAAGTTGCTCAAATCATGAATGAACTCTTCTGTGTCAAATCAGTCTGAGACTGTGCTTTGCTAGTCACTTAAGAAAGGTAAAGCCTTCTGCCTGAAGTTAATCAATTGCTTCAAAACTTGTACTTTAGAAAGCCATTGAACTTCAGCTTTTAATTTCTTTTTTTAAGAGATTTTTCTCTTTATTATTTAATGTTGCTCTAAATTTGACATACATATTTATATCCTGTTAAATTAGATGGTAGTTTCTGGAGAACAGGAGTCTTATTTTATTTTCTAACAAGCTGAGTAAAAGGAGTGTGCACTGAAACCTGTTAGTTGAAAGACACTGTGTTTGAGCATTAAGTTGTTCAGCCTTTAATTTCTTGACAAATCCTATTGTGAGGCCATAGTTCAGGGTCCTGACTCAAAGTTGAAGCAGACATAACTTATTTCAGAATTATTGTTTGCATCACATGGATGGAGAAAACAAGAGGTCAGTCTGATGTGTGGAGTTTTTTTTCAGCAACATAGGAAAGCTGAGGCTTTGTGAAACAGCAGTGTGTCCATCTCTACCTATGGCACCAACATTTTTCTTCCAAAGTTTGGCTTGGCAAAGAAAATTTATATTATTTCAAAGTTGTCCTAAGCATCTGATGCTTCTCAGAGGGCTTTCCAAATGGAATCTGGATGTAATAGGAAAATGAGGAGTTGGCTCTCTAGGAACCATCCACGTATACATTTGCATGTTGAAGGGCCTCAGAGTCCCCTTAGACCTTTTTGAACAGAAAGTCTGGTGACTCTTGGTAAGACAATACTTCTTGTCAAAGGCACTGCTTCAGTGTTTTTTTTTCGTCTCAGACTATATATCCACTTGATGCTTTAGGGCAAATCACTCCAAGATCTGCCCAGTTTCAAGGCTTCTTTTGCGTCGTCATGAGAAAAGCATTATTTCAGGATGCTCTAAGTCTGTGTTATTGAGTTAGAATAAATTTCTCTGGTTCTTTTTTTTTCTCTTTGAGTTGACTTATCTTCTCCTGAAAACAATCCATTCTGGATCACACATTCCCAAGGTAGACTGATGCCAATTATTCCTTTGATTTTGCTAGTTTTATGCTTCTACTAAGCAAGAAACTCACTGTACAAGAAGGACTATGTTTTGGTGTCCATTATGTTTGGGATGAAACCCAAGGAAACATTTTCTTCTATTTTATTTATAACCCAAACCAGGCCATATACTAAGGATTGATGCTCATAATCATAACAGAAGTTTACATCTAAAATATATATCAACAGGAAAGAATTTCAGTGATGATGACTAATTTGTTACCTGATGAAGTATAATATCTGTGTCACTCTACATTTATGTGGTATGAAACAATTTCTTCAGAACAAAATCTGACAATTTTTTCCCAGAGACAATTTTCAAGCTATTTAGAAGGAGCACAAATCTCCTTTCTGTTTCACTAATTCTTTAAAACCCATTAAAAGCCTTATGAACTCTTAATCTAGAGAAAGACTAGTTTTGCTGAGAAAATTCCAAAAAGACCGAAACTAAAACAAGAAGGAAAGGTATATTGCTTCCAGTTTGGTTGAAATAAAACCCAGGAATTCATTTTTAGGCTCCCAAACTCAGTGAATTAGTCCATCTTTGGCCCTCTTTCTCCTAATAAGGTCCCCATGGAAATATATGCATGCCACTCTAAGCATTTTCTAGGTTCTGTTGAATTTTCACCTGATTCCTGAATTAGATGGGGAACATTTTGAGGGCAGGAACAGAATTTTTTTTTCCATACTGTTAGGAGTAACATTTTGCATGGTACTTATTGGAGAAGGCAATGGCACCCCACTCCAGTACTCTTGCCTGGAAAATCCCATGGACAGAGGAGCCTGGTGGGCTGCAGTCCATGGGGTTGCAAAGAGTCAGACACGACTGAGCGACTTCACTTTCACTTTTCACTTTCATGCATTGGAGAAAGAAATGGCAACCCACTCCAGTATTCTTGCCCGGAGAATCCTAGGGACGGGAGAGCCTAGTGGGCTGCTGTCTATGGGGTCGCACAGAGTCGGACACGATTGAAGTGACTTAGCAGTAGCAGTAGCACATGATGAGTTCATGTAAATGCTTGAGGAGTGAGTAACCATCAAATGTTCTCAAATTAATCATTTAACAATATAATTTAGATTCTCTAAGCACACAATTTATCGCCAGTATCTGAAACATTGACAGTTGTAAACTGTACTTGCCTTTGGCCTCTGGTCTAGGGTTAATCAGTCTCACTATTTTGGATATATAGAGAATCTTTTTTTTTTTTTTCTGAGAATGTCTTTATTTAACCTTAGTTTTTTTTCCACCAAAATATTTTTTAATTGAAGTATAATTGATTTACAATGTTGTGTTAATCACTGTTATACAGCAAAGTGATTCAGTTATACATATACATACAGTCTTTTAAAAAAAATTCTTTTCCATTATGGATTATCATAGCATATTGAATACAGTTCTCTGTGCTTTGCAATAGGATCTTGCTGTCTATCCATTCTATACATAAAAGGTTACCCCTGCTAACCCCAATCTCTCACTCTATTCCTCCCTCAGCCTGTTCCCCCTTGGCAACCACCAGCCTGTTCTCTATTTCTGTGATTCTGTTTCACAGGTACATTCATTTGTGTCATATTTTAGATTCCACATATAAATGATATCATATGGTATTTGTCTTTCTCTTTTGACTTCATTTAGTATGATAATCTCTAGTTACATTAAGAGTCCATAATACGAGCCCCAATCCCTCCTAAGAAAGATAACCAGGGTTAGTCATATGTGATGCCTCATAAGGAGATGGTGGTTAACTGTGTATGCATTTATCCCAGACTGCCAGGGTTCAAAGTGGGAGGGTTCTTGCCTGGTTTAGAACATACGAGCAGGGATTTTTATTATCATATATGAAACAGATTGTCAGTCCAGGTTTGATGCATGAGACAGGGTGCTCAGGGCTGGTGCACTGGGATGATCCTGAGGGATGGGATGGGGAGGGAGGTGGGAAGGGGGGTTCAAGATGGGTAACACATGTATACCCAGGGCTGATTCACATCAATGTATGGCAAAAACCACTACAGTATTGTAAAGTAATTAGCCTCCAACTAAAATAAATTAAAAAAGTAAAAAATAGAACATACGAGCAGGGATTTTATCATCAGTGCTCAAACTGCTGCTGAGGTGCTCAGTACCTAGGCCCTTGTGGCTGCTCACAGGCAGTGCCTCAGCTGCTTACCAGGCCAGTGCTCTCCATAGAAATGCCTGGGTCCCATCCGATTTCTTTCAACTCTGCTCAGTGGCCTGGCCAAGCTCTAACACCGGGGCAGGCACTGGGCTGAGGCTCTCAGCAGCACTGAGCACCTAGTAGAGCCTCTGCAGCCTGGCGGGCACGGGAGGGTGATCTGACAAATCTGAGAGGCTCTTCTCTCAGACTGTTTTCTCCCTGGCTTTGATATCTGATCAATATCACTTTCCTGGTATATTTCACCTGCACAGTGAAGCACCTTTTCATAATTTTCTTAAAACAGTCATGTTAATATAGTACATGAAAGGAAAACCTCAGAAAGTTGTGACTTTTGGAGTACTCCTGCTATTTCTTCTTGCCACCCCCAGGGGTAGCAGCTTCTAGTCTTTGGGGAGGTGAGTGAAAGAAAAGTGGAAGTTGCTCAGTCATGTCTGACTTGCAGGTGGATTCTTTACCGGCTGAGCCACAAGGAAGCCCAAGAACACTGGAGTGGGTACCTTCTCCAGGCTGTCTTCCCCACCCAGGAATTGAACTGCGGTCTTCTGCATTGCAGGTGGATTCTTTACCAGCTGAGCTATCAGGGAAGACGAAAAGAGTTTCAGCTTTCAGAACAGAAGCCTGAAGCAGAAACTTTTCAGTTGACTTCAATTTTCTGCCCTGAGACAAGAGCACAACAACAACAACAACAAAAAATCAGCCTCTTTTTTTTTTTTTTTTTTGGAATGAGGAGGAAAGATACAATGCAAACACGCCACAGATGGTTCAATCATTTTTCTGCCACACACTATTGTTGACTATCCTTAACTGGGCATCAGATATTCCCCCCAGAGTCTAGAGCATCAGGAATCACTCAGTGTTAGCTCCATACCATACATCTTCACAGTCAGGGCCTTTAGTAAGTAATTTTCTTTTTTACTGTATCTTAAATATGCTGGGAGTAAATAATGTTAGAAAGCATTTCCCTTTTTTGAAATATCACTACTAATGAAAAATATAAAATATCAGAGGAAGGCAGATGCTAACTTTCCTGAAATGTAACTTTTGAGTCTTACTTGATTTATTTTAATTTTAGTTACTAAATAATGGACAATTTTCTGGATCATATCCCTAAATTTATATTCAAAATGTACACAGAGATTCTATTTTTTTTTTAAAGTGTCAAGCTGGCTATACTTAAACCAGGAAAGTGTTAACTGATTTCAATACTTTCATTACAGTAAGGTAAGATAAGTTTCTCTTTAATGTCCATGAATTCCCATGATGGACTTCCTCAACCACAGAAGCTAGATGTTGGCCCCAGACTATAGCTGGTGACAAAATGTACCCCCTAAGATCATTGCTTTTATTTTGGCAAGGGTGCTTGTCTGATGAGCACACATCTGGAAGAGAAAACACAGCTGTGGGAATGGAAGATAGAGTTGCCCGTGAGGGGAACAGATCAGCAGTCCAACCTGAGCACCTCCCACCGCCTACATCAGACCTTTGCAATTCGGGCACACACATTTCATGGGCATCTGAAAGATTCGAAACAGTGCAACATAGAGACTTCAATTTCACTTTATGCACAAAATGCAAAGTAATGAAACTCCCCTCAAATGAAAAGCAGCGAAGATCCAAGCCGAAAGTACCCATCAGGGAATGGCTGCTGCTGCTGTCGCTTCAGTCGTGTCCGACTCTGTGCGACCCCATAGATCAGGCTCCCCTGTCTCTGGGATTCTCCAGGCAAGAACACTGGAGTGGGTTGCCATTTCCTTTTCCAATGCATGAAAGTGAAAAGTGAAAGTGAAGTCGCTCAGTCGTGTCCGACTCTTCGCGACCCCATGGACTGCAGCCTATCAGGCTCCTCTGTCCATGGGATTTTCCAGGCAAGAGTACTGGAGTGGGATGCCGCTGAAGGACCCTGTGAATTGGGAAATGAGCAGCGCTGCTGCGTTTTTGCGGCGGCCACAGGGCGGCGCCATCTTGGCTGGTCTATGGCGTCAACCTTTTGAGACCATTCAGTTGTTTCCAGGCACCTGAACTTCCCTGAGTGGTTTTTGGTGACTATTGTCCCGTTATTTTAACATTCAGTTGTTATAATTTAGCGAAGTCATCCAAAGATTCATTAGGTGATGTTTGTACAAGTGATGAAAAAGGTACCAGAAAGATCAATAACTTCGGAATAGAAGTTAGAGGTGATGAAATACGGCCAGCAGGCCCCAACAACTGCAATGATACGCTATTAATATTAGAACAAGCCCTCTGCGAGATATTAGAGCTGATGCTAAGAAAATAAAAAACAGCATTAGAGTACATTATTCTACAATGTTTGTGGATTTATGTGCCGCTAGAATATGTCTCCCATTTTACATTTATTTCTAAGAGGAATTAGTCTTGAATTATCAGAGGCCTTCAAGAACTCATCTCCTGCATAAATCTGAAAGCTTGTATTGGTTAACTGTTCTTCCTTTCTCTTATTAGGTGGTTTCATCTTTCATCCCAGTGACTAGCAGGGTGCCTGAAGTACAGCAGGGCTTGGTCAAGGTCTGTGGAATACATGAAAAATAACTAATATGTATAGAATATTTTACGTTAGTTATTTTATGTTAGTTATTTTTCATAGAATATTTTTGGAGAAGGCAATGGCAACCCACTCCAGTACTCTTGCCTGGAAAATCCCAAGGATGGAGGAGCCTGGAAGGCTACAGTCCATGGGGTCGCTAAGAGTCAGACATGGCTGAGCGACATCACTTTCACTTTTCACTTTCATGCTTTGGAGAAGGAAATGGCAACCCCCTCCAGTGTTCTTTCCTGGAGAATCCCAGGGACAGTGGAGCCTGGTGGGCTACCATCTATGGGGTCGCACAGAGTTGGAAATGACTGAAGCAACTTAGCAGCAGCAGCATAGAATATTTTATACATGCTCAGAAACTGGTTAACAGTATACATGTGCTATCTCTGTTAATGCTCAAACAATCCTTATAAGTAAGCATTATCATCCACAGCTCTACAGGTGAGCAAAGTAGGCTCAGAGTGGTTAAGTAACATGGCCCAGGTCACACAAGTAATGGCAGGCAGAGCCAGCTCTGAACCAATCACACTAACTTACACTGCCTCCCAAATGCATTGGAGGGAGAAGGGATTGTAGTTAAATCCATAACTAACTTATATAGTAAGTGATTTGTGGATGCTGTTGAGTATCCTTTGGGTAGCTTACTGCATGGTGACTTTTTCTTAACAGCTGATGAGCAAAAGTAAACCCAGAGACAAGTTTAAGGGCTATTCATGGGATTCCCTGGTCAAGAATACTGGAGTGGGTTTCCATTTCCTTCTCCAGGGGAGCTTCCTGACCCAGGGCTGGAACCTGGGTGACAGGAGGGTTCTTTACCACTGAGCCACCTGTAAAGCCCTATATGGGCTGGCTGCTGCTGCTGCTAAGTCACTTCAGTCGTGTCCGACTCTGTGTGACCCCATAGATGGCAGCTCACCAGGCTCCTCCGTCCCTGGGATTCTCCAGGCAAGAACACTGGAGTGGGATGCCATGTCCTTCTCCAATCATGAAAGTGAAAAGTGAAAGTGAAGTCGCTCAGTCGTGTCCGCTAGAGTGAAGTGTAATGTATACCAGTGTGTAGTCCCCAGACCAGCATCACCCAGAAACTTGTTTAGAAATACAACTTCTCAGGCCCTTTCCCAGACCTACTAAACCAGGAATTCTGGCATGAGGCCAACAAATCTGTTTTATAAGCACTTTGGTTGATTCTGATACACAATCAAGTTGGAGAGTTACTGACCTATACAATAGAAAGAAAAGTACCCTGTTTGGACATGAAATTTGTGGGCACAGTTGGAGAGGGAGGCAGCAATGAGTGGAAAATGTTGAGGGTGAGAGTGGAGAAACAGAACTCTGAATCTGACAGCATTCAGGTCTCTGGATGGGGTGAGGCGGCCAAGATTGGAGCCTGAAAAAAATAGAGATATCTGAAATTTCATTTCTTGTCCTTCAGTATATCATCTTAGTTTGTTCAAATGCTTAGTGATGTCTGATTCACAGACCAAGACTTAAGTGAATGGTTTTTTGTAAACATCAGAGAAAGACGTTGACTTCTATTTTCCAAAAAAACACATTAGTCAGAGAAATGACCCACCGATAGAACTAATTCAGAGAAAACAGAAGCATAGAGCCAGGAAGCACCTGAGAAGATAGGGTATTCAGAATTTCATGGAAATCTTAAGGAGGACATGAGAGTTACTCTTATCTGGCCCTTTAAGGGTTGTGTTGATCTCAGCTTTCATGGGTCAGAGAATGAACTAATGAAGTGAGGTTCTGGTCTTTATGTTTCTGGGGTTGGGATGTGTTCTGGTGCCCAAATGCTTACTCCTAACTCTCAGAACTGCTTAGGGACTAACCAATGTGTATGAAAGTATAGAGTGTCAGTATTTACATAATCTTCAGTAATTGGTAGGCATACTAGGTCTGGTGCTGGTCTGTGGCCTTTTGGGACTATAGCAATAGGTGAGTAGCAGGTGAGCAAACAAAGCTTCATCTGTGTTTACAGCCACTCCCTATCACTCACATTATGCCTGAGTGGTCGGATCAGACTGCCTGTCAGATCAGAGGCAGCATTAGATTCTCATGGGAACATGAACGCTCCTGTGAACTGTGTATATATGAGGGATCTAGGCTGTGTGCTCCTTATGAGAATCATCCTGAAACTATCCCCTCCTCAACCCTGCCCTGGTTCATGGAAAATTTTTGTCTTCCATAAAACCAGTCCCTGGTGCCAAAAAGATGGGGAACTGCTGCTATAGGATGGGTGTGATAACCATCTTCTGCAGACAGAAGATGAATAGTCACATTCCTGGGGGCTGCAGCTGATGTCAGTGACAAACTGGAGGTGAAGAGGGCTCCTCTGTTTCCAAAAGCTTTCTGTGGAAAACAAACACATACACCTTTTTTGTTTTTTGGTAGATGAGGAGCTAAGTTCTGTGTCTGGGCTGAGAAGGTTCTGAGCAGAGTCTACATGTGAGGTCACAGAAGCCCAGGATGGAAAGGTGGTCCTGAGAATGTGAGCCCCTGGAATTCACAGGAAGGGCTTTGGAATTCTAATGGCTATGCTTTGCAGGGTGGCGTTCAGGTTAATTTTAGCTAAATCTCAAGGGACAAGGAGATCCCAGCTGGTTCTAGATTTCAAGAGTGTTCAGCAAGAGTAACATGGTGAATCAGGGTGCTCTTTCAACCATGATGGGGAATTTATCTTGAAATAGCTATGTCTCCTGTTTCCTCAGATTAGTTAACATTTATTAAATGTCTATTTATCTGGTTATTGTGTGAAGTCTTCCATTATTTCATTTGATATTCATAAAAACCATATGAAGAAGTTGCTCTAAGTATTTTCTTATTTTATAGATGAGGAAATGGACTCACTTAGAGGTGGAGAACTGGATTCAAACTGAGGTCTTTGGACTCTCAGCCTGAGACCATCTCTCTTAAATGCCACTTTA
>SJXQ01007213.1:11486-142879 GCA_006408695.1 Aepyceros melampus | reverse complement strand
GGGGGGGGGGGGGGGGGGGTGGATACCAAGTGGTAAAAATGAACACAAATTCAGAACAATTTGAGAAGGATAGATTTATCTAGAAGTCATAAAGAAAGAAATTAGAGGATTTCAGGCAAAGTAAAAAAAGGAGAAGAGATATGGTCTGGGTACTTGCTCTACCATCCTATTTGTGCTTCATAATGTGATACAGATTACATTATGCAGGCTGATACACAATCAACAAATAATGGATTTCATTTGCTTGGCATGGATTTCATGTGCTTCGCTACAGAGTTGTGTTGAGAAGGATTCTGAGGTTCAATTCTGGCTCCATGCTAAAGTTCTGTCATTCGTGAGTTGTGTCTGCTACAGGTGAGGGGAGGCAGATGCGTTATTTATATGTCACTCTCAAACATAACCAGCAACCTTTCTTTTTGGCTTCCCTTTCTCCAAACAAAGTTAGGTCCATGAATGGAAGGTTGAGGTTAGCAGAAGGAAGCTTTTATATATAGAAGGGATAAACCACAAGGTCCTACTGTATAGCACAAGAAATGATATTCAATATCCTGTAATAAGCCATAAAGGCTTCCCTGGTAACTCAGTAAAGAATCTGCCTGCAATGCAGGAGACCCACGTTCAGTCCCTGAGTGGGGAAGATCCACTGGAGAAGGGAATGGCTGCCCACTCCAGTATTCTTGCCTGAATAATTCCATGGACAGAGGAGGCTGGTGGGCTATAGTCCATGGGATTGCAACAGAGTCCGACATGACTGAGTGACTAACAATAAACCATGATGGAAAAGAATATGAAGAAAGAATGTATATATATGTAGAATTGAATCACTCTGCTATACAGCAGAAATTAACACAACCTTGTAAATCAGATATACTGCAAAAATATATAAATATTTTAAAAATATACAAAAATATTAAAACTGAAAAAAAAAATTAGCTCCATGTCCTTTCACCTTTAAGCCAGAAATCTTTGTAGATTTTTGGGGTATTTTTTTTCTCATACATTCTCATTTCATAAAAATGGTTTTTTTATGGTTTATTTTTATGCCTATTTTAAAATAGGCCTTCATGCCTATTTATAAACAAAAATGACATGTTCATCTTTTTTGGGGGGAAAAGACTACCTGAATAAGAAAGGGGGAAACTGAGTCACACATCTCGTGCTCTTCATAGCAGCTCTTACCATGGCTGGGCTCCACCACACAGCCTTACCCCTGCCTTCTAAAAACTCTGCTCTCAAGAACCTGTTTATTTCTTCGAGTATGCTGACACTAATTTGGTTCTAAGAATTTTTAAAGAAACTTTCAAAATCCCATAGAGTGGTGGGAAATGCCCTGGGGTGTTGCAAATTCAGAGTTGGGGATTATTGTTGAAAAGCTAAAGCTCTGACTGTGTCTGTCTATAACAACCAGTGTAGAAGTGCCGCTTCGGTGGTCTTGTCTGTTGAATAGCTGATGGTGGTTATTTTTGCATCATAGAGAGTAAGTGAATCAGACAGATAGCAAGCATGCAGACAGATGTGCTTGTGTTTACATGACACCAAAATATTTGTCTTGAAGACAATATGCCAGAACAACAGAATTGAGCCTGACTGGTTTTATATATTTCCCTGATTTAGCTGTTTAACTCAGCCTCAGACAGGCAGAGTGGTGAGGAGAGTGCGTGCTTTCGAACAGAGCTGCACTGGAATCTTGCTTCTGTTCCTTTCGAGCTCTGTGACTTGGTGTCTTAATTTGGAAGATGAGATCAATAGTGTGCTGATACCCATTCTCACTTTGAGTGTGTTAAGTGTGAATGTGAGAGTTAAGAGGGAAACTGTATATAAAACCATGTGCAGAATAGTAAGTGCTGGTTCTCTATCTGCTTTCTCTTCTCCCATAGCAGAAGTATTAATGGTAGCAGTGGCTACTCTAATTAAAGATGTGGGGAGCAGAGTTCCTAAGAGCCCAGACATGGTGAAAGACAGGGAGCATCCTGGAAACAGAGGCAATTTCTGTGGAAACACAACAAGTTATTGGAGTCTTGGCCCCTGATCCAGAGAGCCTGGAGTCTAGCTAAGGCATGGGGCAGAATACCTCAGGGTTTAAATCTACTCCTCAAAGAGGGAAAGCTGTCTCTCTCCTCACAGCCAAGGAAGGAGGAGAAAAAAGAAGGAGCACAAGGTTGTGTGGATCAAGAGAAAGACAAACCTTTGCAGAGCAGGGACCTGGCAGAGGAAGAAACACTGTACCTTCGACTTCTCCATGTTATATGCCAAGAAGGAAATAGCAGGCTCTTCAGGTCTGGAAGTCCAGAAAGAATGTGTGTCTTCCTACAAACTGAAGGAGGAAAAGCTGGGAATCCCAAAGAAAGGTCTGATTAGGAAAGAAGCCATCTTTAAGGTTTAAGAAATGAAGAAAATGCAAGTGGGAAGTGCAGCAGCTGTAAATTGCTAGTTATAGCTGCGAATATTAGTCCCCAAATCGTCAGCAACTTCTTGTATCTTTATGATAATTAATCACTCTGTGTGTGTGTGTGTGTGTGTGTGTGTGTGTGTGTTTCTCAGACCCTGTGTTAGTTTCCCAGGGCTGCCATAACAAAGTATCACAAATAATTGGGTGGCTTAAAACACTGAAATTTACAATTTACTGTCTTACATTTCTGGAGGCTTAAAGTTCAAGATCAAGGTGTTGGCAGGGCCAGGCTGTCTCTGAAAACTTGTCAGGGAGAATTCTTCCTTGTCTCTCCCTAGCCTCTAGTGTTTGCTAGCAGTTCTGGCATCTGTTGACTTACCACTGGATCAGTCTCTACCCTCTGTGTTTGTGTCCATGTTTCTGTCTGATACATTGGATGGGAGCCCACCCTAATGACCTCATCTTAACTTGATGGCATCAGCAAAGTCCTGACTTGCAAAGAAGGTCACAATCACAGGTACTGGGGTTAGAACCATAACCTGTCTTTTGGGGGACACATTCAATCCAAAACAGATCCTTTGAGAGTCTAATGAAAACTATGGTCTTGATGCTGAAAAATGCACATGTGTACAGAATATAACATTTTGCAAATGATTGTAAAGAATTCACAGACCTCTAAGCCTGTTGTCGGCTTGCTACTCAAGGTGTGATCCAGCAGCTTCAGCACTCAGCTTCTGTTTTATTTTTTAAGATTTTTTTTTATTTTGACATGGACCATTTAAAAAAATTCTTTATTGAATTTGTTACAGTATTGTTTCTGTTTCATGCTTTGGTTCTTTGGCCGCAAGGCACCTGGGATCTAAGGTCGCTCGCCAAGAACCGAACCCATACCCCTTGCATTGGGAGGCCAAGTCTTAACCACTGGACTGCCAAGAGAAGTTCATCAGGAGCTTTATAGAAATGCAAACTTTCAGGTCCCAACCTAGCCCTACTGCGTCAGGATCTGAATTTTGATGAGATTCTTCTGTGATCTGTGTGCATCTGATACACCCTGCCCTCAGGGTCCACATGCAGCCCCCATGAAGAAATGCTCCTCTTTCTTGTCCCATCTCTGGTTTCTAGTTAGTGGAATCAGGCTCACCTGCCCAAATATTGTTTCCCACCATTCAACACGTCTTCTTCCACCACAGCTGGGCATGTTCTGTCTGCGCTTTTGGTAGACCAGATCTACCCCTCCTTTCTTGTGTGGAGCACCTGTTATCACTAGCAAATATCCCCTGGCACCCATGTGACCCAACACAGGATGTTGTCATTGTTTAACTGACAAAATTATATTGAGCAACAACTGTGTGCTGGGTTCTGAGTAAAGAAGCATAGTTTGTAGTCCACCTCTTTCTCCTCTCTGCCCATGTTAACCAGCTTGTTCTTAGGAGTCCACACTAAGGGACTCCCACTCTTCTTGATCCTCCCTTCAGAACCACAGCAGCCATTTTATTTCCCACAGTGGCGTGGAATGTTCACTGCTGTTTTACAGGTGCAGTTGGTGCTTGTGGAACAGATTTACTTTTTTTTTTTTTTTTGTTCTTCAGCAAGAGAAACCATTAGAAGTTGCTTACAACTTTGTTCTAGAGTCATCAGTTCATTCTGGGCATTAGAAACAAACTGCAGAGGTTTGGAGACCCAGCAGGACCTGATGATCGGGAGATAGTGAGTGGTTTAGAGGACTTGGGTTTAGTAGCCTGAGATGAGCTCTTATCTCCCTGTTGCAGCCTAGTTAGTGATGTGGGGAGGAGGAGGACTCAGCTGGACTCCAAAGCTCAGGTCATGACGTATCTATTGCTGTACCACACAGTCTCTTTAAATAAACATACATAGATGATACTATGAGAAGTAAGGTGATCTCTGATGGTGTACTTGCACTTGACTATGGAATCAAGGACAGACAGTGTATGATGGGGAACACCAGACCCCAGATTCAAGTGTCAACTCTATTACTGAGAAAGCTTCACTTTGCTGGTCTTTACTCTTCCTAGAGTTGCTGTGAAGGGAAAATGAATCAGGCCATGAAAATCTCTGAAAACAGGGCTTGGCTCCTGGAAAAGGCTCAGTGCCTGTTAGCCATCATTCCTATTACTAGTCTTTCTGGTGTTCTTATGACACCCATCATGGATCTGCAAACAAGCCATTTCTAAAATATGTATTTTGTTAACTCCTCATAGAAGCTTATGAATAAAGATGAAAGAAATGAAAGAAACTGGCTCAAATCCACTTTTCCCTGGGGAACCCTCAGTACCCACCCTATCCCCTCTCATCTCAGACACTCTAACAATCTCTCTCCAGACTCATGAGGACCCTATGAGTCTTATGTCACATTTAGGGACATGCTCTCATAAATATTCACTTCTCTGCCAGACTGAGGTTATCTGAGGACTTTTAGAGGGCTTGGAATGGGTCTGATTAATTTTGTATTATCCTCAGCATCTACCCCAAGTTTTATCATATTTACTTAGTGAATACCTAAATAAGCAGACTTTTCAACTCTTATCCCTGATTAGGATCATTTTATCGCAGAGAGAAGAGAAAAATGAAGCAAGCTTTCTCAGATCTCATCCAAAGTCTTATCTGTTCTTCCTGAATGTGTAGCTAAACCTTCCTTACAGAGCCTTACCCGACTGTTCCTCTAGTTTTAAAAGTACTCTCCCAGAGGCTGACTTGAAAGGCCTGGGCTGATTCCCCAACCTGTAATAAAGTGTATGTATAAAGATAGCAGTGTTGTTATACAATTTAATTAGTACATCATTCAGACATTTGGACCAATGCCTGGCTCTTTTTTTGTGTGTTCATTTAGCTTTTAGTCTAACTCCCATATGAAATAAACAAAAAGGCTAATTGCTTTTGGATTTTAGCACTGGGTGAAATACCTGGTTTCATTATGTGAATCATATTTTAGAAATGAATTAAGGGTTCTATGGGTAAATGAAAAATTCCAAGATGACAGCTGTAGTACTTAAAGCAAGGCGACAGGAAGGTTGGGGCTCCCAGAGGCAGCACATGACTCCATCTGACACGTTCCTAGTTTTCATAGCAGCATGTTATGTTTGTGTACTGATGAGAACATTGTCTCAGGATGGTAAGACTGTATCTCATCACATTATAACAGTGGTGTGCTGGTCAACGTATAAGAGCCAGTTCTCCTGGAATTAGGTAAAAGCCCTGATGTATGTTTTCACTAGTTTCTAGGGTGTAAATAGTCCATATTGGCTAATATCCAACTACTAATGAGGAGACTAGAAAAGATGCAGACACTTGGCTCTCATCAGCCCCTGTGAACTGTCTCCTGCATCTGCTACAAGGTGGAGGTGGGCCTGGGGCCTGGAGTGGGTTCTCCAGAAACTTCTGCAAGGGAGGTGACACCCCTGTACTGAGCATCTATGGGGACATCAAAAGGGGATCCCTCTCCAACTCCCTGGACAGTGAGGGAGGAAGAAGAAAGAAACTTTCATCTTGCATTATCAAGTGTGCTTGGGGCGGCGTGATGTAGGACATGTACACGGCCTTCATCATCCAGGAGACTGTTTGCTGCCACCTATGTCCACTTCCATTTAATGGAGGACTGAATGGAGAACCGAGAATGAAACTGGTCTTGAAAGCATTTGGCATGTTGCATAGCTCTCAGTAAATGACTGTTATTATCTGGGACTGACGTGGTGGCACTCACAATAGGAGATGAGACTTACTTCCACTAATGCTCATTGCATCTTTGTATGCCATTAGTGTGGAACACAGCCCAGGCCCTGTGTTTGGGGGCTTGTTGCCTGCATGAGATCTCTGTGGAGTGTGGTTTGGGTTAGTCAATGAACCTATTTATTCCTCCCCTGAAAACTGCAAGCTTTTACTCATAAGCTAAGGGAACCTTTCTATAATTATCAACTATTCCAAATACAGGACTCAAAAAGTTAAAATTTCTTTCAAAGTAGCTTTAACAGTACTAAGTGGTTGAGGTAGGGCATTACTTATAACTGGTATCCCCTTAGAGCTAAATTTTAAATGGGGACTTCCATTCAGAAAGCACTACAATTAAACTTCTTTGACCATGTTCTAGAACCCAGGCTTGTTGCAAAGTCTGCCTGGCTGCATGACTAATTAATCAATGTATCAAAGTTTCACCATACAGAATTCAATTTTGCAACAAATGTTGCTTCCAAATTATTATTTTTCTTTGTCAAAGTTGATATCAAAAGTTATTTCCAAACATTTCACATCCTCTGGTTGATGGGCCAGCTGATGTTTTTTCTGTATTGTTGGAGAGAGTGTGTGTATATGGGGGATGTTTGAAAGAGCTAGGAGAAAGTTGTCAATAAGATAACAGGGAATTTTAGACTTGGGTAAAAGAAAAGCAATAGTAAAAATTTTCTGCAATAAAAGAGATTCTCAGCTGAACTCCTGCAATCCTCTCCTGGCCTTTGAAATATGATTTCCTGATTCTAACATTGACCAGCTCTAGGTTGGGCAGGTCATTAAAACTCTGTGAGAAGTGGTTTCTTTATCTAAAAAGTGAAGGGGCTTATAGGCAAAACACTCTCTGACATACATCACAGCAGGATCCTCTATGACCCACCTCCCAGAATATTGGGAATAAAAGCAAAATAAACAAATGAGACCTAATTAAAATTAAAAGCTTCTGCACAACAAAGGAAACTATAAGCAAGGTGAAAAGACAGCCTTCAGAATGGGAGAAAATAATAGCAAATGAAGCAACTGACAACAACTAATCTCAAAAATATACAAGCAACTCCTGCAGCTCAATTCCAGAAAAATAAATGACCCAATCAAAAAATGGGCCAAAGAACTAAACAGACATTTCTCCAGAGAAGACATACAGATGGCTAACAAACACATGAGAAGATGCTCAACATCACTCATTATCAGAGAAATGCAAATCAAAACCACAATGAGGTACCATTTCCTGCTAGTCAGAATGCAATCCAAAAGTCTACAAGCAATAAATGCTGGAAAGGGTGTGGAGAAAAGGGAACCCTCTTACACTGTTGGTGGAAATGCAAACTAGTACAGCCATGATGGAGAACAGTGTGGAGCTTCCTTAGAAAATTGGAAATAGAACTGCCTTATGAGCCAGCAATCCCACTACTGGGCATACACACTGAGGAAACCAGAACTGAAACAGACACGTGTACCCCAATGTTCATCGCAGCAACTGTTTATAATATCCAGGACATGGAAGCAACCTAGATGTCCATAAGCAAATGGATGGATAAGAAAGCTGTGGTACAATGGAGTATTACTCAGCCATTAAAAAGAATACATTTGAATCAGTTCTAATGAGGTGGATGAAACTGGAGCCTATTATACAGAGTGAAGTAAGCCAGAAAGAAAAACACCAATACAGTATACTAATGCATATATATGGAATTTAGAAAGATGGTAATGATAATAACCCTGTATGCACGACAGCAAAAGAGACACAGATGTATAGAACAGTCTGTTGGACTCTGTGGGAGAGGGAGAGGGTGGGATGATTTGGGAGAGTGGCATCAAAAGATGTATAATATCATATATGAAATGAATCGCCAGTCCAGGTTCGATGTTTGATACAAGATGCTTGGGGCTCGTGTACTGGGATGACCCAGAGGGATAGTACGGGGAGGGAAGTGGGAGGGGGGTTCAGGATTGGGAACACATGTACATCCGTGGTGGATTCATGTTGATGCAGGGCAAAACCAATACAATACTGTAAAGTAATTAACCTACAATTAAAATAAATAAATTATATTTTAAAAAATAAAATAAAAAGTGAAGGGGCAAGGCAAGTTCAGCTTTTCTCAAACTGTGTTCTGTAGAAACAATGACTTCTCTAGATATTTTCTGAAATAAAATCCCTTGTTTAAATAAAGGTGGGAAATGCTTCTTACTAAAGTCTCCTCTTGCAGATTCATGGTACACGTATATACTTTAAGGAACAGGAGAGGTTGTGCACTAAATAAGTCTTTTAATGTTGTTTATCCCAGTGTTTCTCACACATTTTTTTTTTACTCTAGAATTCCTTTTAGGCATAGGCATATTAATATTGCACAGAATTAGTGTTAGAAAGAATATGGGTTCCTGGACTAACTGCCAGAGGACTTTCTGGGGCTGGTGTTTGAGTGACAGGAATACTTGTAAATAGAGGTATGATAGAATGAGCCGAGCGAGAATTTGTGGAAGGGCAGTTACTGAAAGAGACTGAAAACAAACTTCAATGTCAGACTTCATAAGTGCACTTTGTCATTTGGACTGTCCCAGCTCCATCCTTCTCCTGAGACCAGCAGGGAGGCTTTTGGTCACTTTGTGTGAATGTTGGGACAGGGAAGTAGATGGTAGGGAGAAGCAGCTGCAGAGCAGTAGTCCTCAGTGCAGAGGCTTGGAATTCACACTCTCCTTCCCTACTTGGGCCAGTAGAGATGAAGGTGTGCCATCTCTGTGCTCCCTGGGTTCTACTGCCACTAGCATTTTAAGCTTT
Organism: Aepyceros melampus; assembly: GCA_006408695.1. NCBI lineage: Eukaryota > Metazoa > Chordata > Mammalia > Artiodactyla > Bovidae > Aepyceros > Aepyceros melampus. Next base: position 133,973 of record SJXQ01007213.1, on the reverse strand, counting down.
CAGAAGCTTAGTGAACACCTCTTGTCTTTGCTGGCCTCCAATGCATTTCCTCATCCACCCCCACTTCCAGCTTGATACTAACCCTTCTATTTGGAGCTTGGGGAAAACTTTCCCCCATTCTGAACCCATGGATTCAGTCTCACTTCCCAATTTAGGGCCATCATATGACCTAGTCCTGGCCAATCAGCATATTTCATTTGAGGATCACCATGTGAGCCAATCTGGTCCAATGAAACTCAGTCATAGGGAATTAAAAAAAAAAATTGGGAGGATAAAAAAGCTCTTTGTCAGTCCTAGAATGTGAGGCTGGAGATGCTATAGACTCAGTATAGAGAAACCAGCCAAAGGTACGAGTCAACACAGTGGCAAGAGGAGTAGAGTGAGGGGCTAAGTCTTGAACAAGGGCTAGCAAATGTGCTTAAGCCAGTGAAAAATTACTTTTAACTAAAAACTTGACTTCAGTCACTCAGTCATGTCAGACTTTGTGATCCCATGTACTGCAGCATGCCAGGCTTCCTTGTCCATCACCAACTCCCAGAGCTTGCTCAAACTCATGTCCATCAAGTTGGTGATGCCATCCAGCCATCTCATCCTCTGTCATCCCCTTCTCCTCCTGCCTTCAATCTTTCCCAGCATCAGAGTCTTTTGTAATGAGTCAGTTCTTCGCATAAGGTGGCCAAAGTATTTGAGCTTCAGCTTCAACATCAGTCTTTCCAATGACTATTCAGGACAGATTTCTGTAGGACTGACTGGTTGGATCTTCTTGCAGTCCAAGTGTCCAAGACTCCAAGAGTCTTCTCCAACACCACAGTTCAAAAGTATCAATTCTTTGGCACTCATCTTTCTTTATGGTCCAACTCTCACATCCATATGTGACTACTGGAAAAAACATAGCTTTAAGTAGATGGACTTTTGTTGGCAGAGTAATGTCTCTGATTTTTAATAGCTGTAGAGGTTTGTCATAGCTTTCCTTCCAAGGAGCAAGTGTCTTTTTATTTCACGGCTGCAGTCACCATCTGCAGTGATTTTGGAGCCCAAGGAATTATAAAGTCTCTCACTGTTTCCATTGTTTCCCCATCTAGTTGCCATGAAGTGATGGGACTGGAGGCCATGATCTTTGTTTTTTGATTGTTGAGTTTTAAGCCAGCTTTTTCACTCTCCTCCTTCAACTTCATCAAGAGGCTCTTTAGTTCCTCTTCACTTTCATAAGGGTGGTGTCATCTGCATATCTGTGGTTATTGATATTTCTCCTACAAATCTTGATTCCAGCTTGTGCTTCATCCAGTCCAGCATTTCACATGATGTACTCTGCATTAAGTTAAATAAGCAGGGTGACACCATACAGCCTTGACGTATTCCTTCCTCAATTTTGAACCAGTCCATTATTCCATGTCTGGTTCTAACTGTTGCTTCTTGACTTGCATACAGATTTCTCAGGAGGCAGGTCAGGTGGTCTGGTTTTGCAATCTCTTTAAGAATTTTCCACAGTTTGTTTTGATCCACACAGTCAAGGGCTTTGGCCTAATTAATGAAGCAGAAGAAAATGTTTTTATGGAATTCTCTTGCTTTCTCTATGATACAATGGATGTTGGCAATTTGACCTCTGATTCCCCTGTCTTTTCTAAATCCAGCTTGAACATCTGGAAGTTCATGGTTCGTGTTCTGTTGAAGCCTAGCTTGGAGAACTTTGAGTACTACTTTGCTAGTATGTGAAGTGAGTGCAATTTGCAGTATTTTGAACATTCTTTGGCATTGCCTTTCTTTGAGATGGGAATGAAAACTGACTTTTTCCAGTCCTGTGGCCACTGCTGAGTTTTCCAAATTTGCTGGTATATTGAGTGCAGCACTTTCACAGCATCATCTTTTAGAATTTTGAAATAGCTCAACTGGAATTCCATCATCTCCCCTAGCTTTGTTTGTAATGATGTTCCCTATGGTCCACTTGACTTCACATTCCAGGATGTCTGGCTCCAGGTGAGTGATCACACCATCGTTATCTGGGTCATTAAGATCTTTTTTGTATAGTTCGTCTATGTATTCTTGTCACCTCTTCTTAATATCTTTTGCTTCTGTTAGGTCCATACTTTTTCTGTCCTTTATAGTGCCTGTCTATCTGCATGATATCCTTTGGTATCTCTAATTTTCTTGAAGAGATTGCTAGTCTTCCCCATTCTACTATTTTCCTCTATTTCTTTGCATTGATCACTGAGGAAGGTTTTCTTATCTCTCCTTGCTATTCTTTGGTACTCTGCATTCAGATGGGAATATTTTTCCTTTTCTCTTTTGCCTTTCACTTCTGTTCTTTTCTCAGCTATTTGTAAAGCCTCCTCAGACAACATTTTGGCTTTTTGCATTTCTTTTTCTTGGGAATGGTTTTAATCACTGCCTCCTGTACAATGTCACAAACCTCCATCCATAGTTCTTCAGGCACTCTAGCAGATCTAATCCCTTGAATCTATTTGTCACTTCCACTGTAAGGAATTTGATCTAGGTCATAACTGAATGGGGTAGTGTTTTTCCCTACTTTCAATTTAAGCCTGTATTTTGCAATATGGAGTTCATGATCTGAGCCACAGTCAGCTCCCAGTCTTGTTTTTGCTTACTGTTTAGAGTTTCTCCATCTTCAGCTGCAAAGAATATAATCAGTCTGATTTCAGTATTGATCATTTGGTAATATCTAAAACTAAAAACTTAGGGATAAAAAAAAGAAGTAGAGGTTGTATTAGGATTTTTGCTTTTGATGAAGATTGGCATCTGGCTTAATGGAGTCCAAACATAAGACAGCTTCTCAACTTTCTTCCAGTACCTACAGATTTGTTGTTCCTCTGGGTAAGGCCCAGTGAGAGTCTCAAAGTTAAGAGAGAGTGAAAGAACAAGAGAAAAGAGAATTTCCCATAGGAAATTTCCCATGCTTTCCACTGTGCAGGGTATTAAGTCCTAAAACTTGGCATTTTCCCTCTTTTTGGTACTGTCCCAGTCAGTTTGGGCTGCTCTAGAATTACTATAGACTGGTTGGCTTACAAAACCCAGAAATTAATTTTTTACAGTTCTGAAGGCTACAAGTCTAAGATGAGAGTGCCAGCATGATCAGGTTCTGATTCAGGTGCTCTTCTGGATTTCAGACTGTCAACTTCACATTGATGGAAAGAGCAAGCTAGCTGTCTGTCCTTTTCTTATAAAGGCACTAATCCCATTCACCAGGGCCCCACCTTCATCACCTGATGATTAGAAAGACCCACTTTCTAATACCATCACATTGGGAATTAAACATCAATATCTCGGTTTTGAGGGGAACACAAACATTCAGTCCATAAGAGTAACTCTTCTTGACAGTTCAAGCAAGACAGTTCTGATCTATTATAAAACTCTAGCTCTATTAAAAGGTCAGGAAAAAATTAAGACATACCTTCTTCTGAAATTATTTCTTCCTTAAGCCTCTCTTCCCTGCCCCATCCACTCCTCTGCCCATACTTTTGTGGATATTATTTACTATGTGATTTGCACCCTCAACTTTGATCATGAATAGAATCCATTAAGAGTTTAAAAGTCTTCCCTTTCAATGGAGAGATGTTGACTACTTTTTTTTTGTTTGTTTGTTTTAAACCAGCACTGTTCTACATTTTACAGCTATTGAGTCAGTAGTCCAGGGTGGATTTTACCATACAAAAGCACAGTTATTCCTCATTCTGTTGAAAGAGAATTTGACACTTTACCCTGGATTTCTTCACACTTCTTAGCAGTATATTAGCATGCAAGAAGACTCAGCCTGATTGCAGCATGTTTGTGTATACGTGATTAGTCAATTTTCTCTCAGTGTAAGTAAAAGTGATTGAACTGTTCTAGACACAAGATTTGTCTCTTGATTAGAGTCTGGCAGGATGCTTTGCAACACTGTAAACAAATTGCTCTATGATCATTGGTAGGTGATTGTAATGCAACTGGTTATATTAAAAAATAATATGTTAGAATCCAGGTTTTCCCAGCTTGATTTCTCCAGTTCTTCTTAGTCTGTGAGGCTCTGGGGCTGTGAGTGGAGGAGGAGCTGGAGGCTGGGCTGCCTCCAAGGCTCCTCGGCAGGGCAGGAGTGCATGGATGCCATGTTCCATCTGGCAACCAGCTGGAGCCTCCATGGCCCTTGGGGTCCAGCATCCTGGATTATGGACTAGAATTTTCTATAATTTAACATCTCATCTAAAATGTCTCTCTATAACCAGAACCTTCAAGTTAGGGCCTTTCTTTCTTTTTTTTTTTGTAATTAATTTTTATTTTTTAGTTTATTTTGCTTTACAATACTGTATTCGTTTTGCTATACATTGACATGAATCAGCCACGAGTGTACATGAACTCCCAATCCCGACCTCCACCTCCCCACTCCCGCCCACATCATCTCTCTGGACTATCCCCATGCCTCGGTCCCAAGCATCCTACATCCTGCATCAAACCTAGACCGGCGATTCATTTCACTTATGATATCATACATGTTGCACTGCCATTTTCCCAAATCATCCCTCCCTCTCCCTCTTCCACAGAGTCCAAAAGGCTGTTCTATACATCTGTGTCTCTTTTGCTGTCTTGCTTACAGGTTTATCATTACCATCTTTCTAAATTCCATATATACGTGTAAGTATACTGTATTGGTGTTTTTCTTTCTGGGTTACTTCACTCTGTATAATTGGCTCCAGCTTCATCCACCTCATTAGAACTGATTCAAATGTATTCTTTTTAATGGCTGAGTAATACTCCATTGTGTATATGTACCACAGCTTTCTTATCCATTCATCTGCTGAAGGACATCTAGGTTGCTTCCATGTCCTGGCTATTATAAATAGTGCTGTGATGAACATTGGGGTACATGTGTCTCTTTCAATTCTGGTTTCCTCAGTGTGTATGCCCAGTAGTGGGATCGCTGGATCATAAGGCAGTTCTATTTGCAATTTTTTTAAGGAATCTCCACACTGTTCTCCATAGTGGCTGTACTAATTTGCATTCCCACCAACAGTGTAAGAGGGTTCCCTTTTCTCCACACCCTCTCCAGCATTTATTGCTTGTTGACTTTTGGATCGCAGCCATTCTGACTGGTGTGAAATGGTACCTCATTGTGGTTTTGATTTGCATTTCTCTGATAATTCTATTTGCAATTTTTTTAAGGAATCTCCACACTGTTCTCCAAAGTGGCTGTACTAATTTGCATTCCCACCAACAGTGTAAGAGGGTTCCCTTTTCTCCACACCTTCCCCAGCATTTATTGCTTGTTGACTTTTGGATCGCAGCAATTCTGACTGGTGTGAAATGGTAATTCATTGTGGTTTTGATTTGCGTTTCTCTGATAATGAGTGACCCAATCAAAAAATGGGCCAAAGAACTAAATAGACACTTCTCCAAAGAAGACATACGAATGGCTAACAAAGAACTCTTGAAAGTGAAAGAGGAGAGTGAAAAAGTTGGCTTCAAATTCAACATTCAAAAAATGAAGATGGCATCTGGTCCCATCACCTCATGGCAAATAGATGGGGAAACAGTGAAAATAGCGACAGACTTCATTTTCTTGGGCTCCAAAAAATCAATGCAGATGGTGACTGCAGCCATGAAATTAAAAGATGCTTGCTTCTTGGAAGAAAATCTATGACAAACCTGCTGCTGCTGCTGCTAAGTCGCTTCAGTCGTGTCCGACTCTGTGCGACCCCATAGACGGCAGCCCACCAGGCTCTGCCGTCCCTGGGATTCTCCAGGCAAGAACACTGGAGTGGGTTGCCATGACAAACCTAGACAGCATATTAAAAAGCAGAGACATTACTTTGCTGACATTGCTGCTGCTAAGTCGCTTCAGTCGTGTCCGACTCTGTGCGACCCCATAGACGGCAGCCCACCAGGCTCTGCCGTCCCTGGGATTCTCCAGGCAAGAACACTGGAGTGGGTTGCCATGACAAACCTAGACAGCATATTAAAAAGCAGAGACATTACTTTGCTGACAAAGGTTCGTCTAGTCAAAGCTATGGTTTTTTCAGTAGTCACATATGGATGTGAGAGCTAGACTTTAAAGAAAGCTGAGCGCTGAAGAGTTGATGCTTTTGAACTGTGGTATTGGATAAGACTCTTTAGAGTCCCTTGGACAGCAAGGAGATCAAACCAGTCAATCCTAAAGGAAACCACTCCTGAACATTCTTTGGAAGGACTGAGGCTAAAGCTGAAGCTCCAATACTTTAGCCACCAGATGCAAAGAACTGATTCATTGGAGAAGACTCTGATGCTGGGACACACGGAAGGTGGGAGAAGGGGACAGCAGAAGATGAGATGCTCGGATGGCATCACCGACCTGATGGACATGAGTTTGAGCAAGCTCCAGGAGTTGGTGATGAACAGCGAAGCCTGGCATGCTGCGGTCCGTGAGATCACAGAGTCAGACACAACTTAGCAACTGAACTGAACTGATGTACAGTCATATAGCTAATTATGGAGCCCAATTGTGGGGTTATGAATATAGGTAAATCCCATCCCTTGCATACTCAGTTCTGTTCCACTCTTTTCAACCCCATGGACTGTGGCCCTCCAGGTCCTCTGTTGGTGGAACTTTTCCAAAGAAGAATACTTTAATGGGTTTTCATTTCCTACTTAAGGGGATCTTCACAACCAAGAGATTGAATCCATACTGCCTTTGTCTCGGACATTGGCAAGTGGATTCTTTACCGTTGTGTCACCTGGAAAGTCCAATACAAGTGAATATGCAAATGTATATGATGTCTAGAGCCAGACATCTTGGAATGTGAAGTCAAGTGGGCCTTAGAAAGCATCACTACGAACAAAGCTAGTGGAGGTGATGGAATTCCAGTTAAGCTATTTCAAATCCTGAAAGATGATGCTGTGAAAGTGCTGCACTCACTATGCCAGCAAATTTGGAAAACTCAGCAGTGGCCACAGGACTGGAAAAGGTCAGTTTTCATTCCAATCCCAAAGAAGAGCAATGCCAAAGAATGCTCAAACTACCGCACAACTGCACTCATCTCACATGCTAGTAAAGTAATGCTCAAAATTCTCCAAGCCAGGCTTCAGCAATACGTGAACCGTGAACTTCTTGATGTTCAAGCTGGTTTTAGAAAAGGCAGAGGAACCAGAGATCAAATTGCCAACATCCGCTGGATCATGGAAAAAGCAAGACAGTTCCAGAAAAACATCTATTTCTGCTTTATTGACTATGCCAAAGCCTTTGACTGTGTGGATCACAATAAACTGTGGACAATTCTGAAAGAGATGGGAATACCAGACCACCTGACCTGCCTCTTGAGAAATCTGTATGCAGGTCAGGAAGCAACAGTTAGAACTGGACATGGAACAACAGACTGGTTCCAAATAAGAAAAAGAGTACGTCAAGGCTGAATATTGTCAGCCTGCTTATTTAACTTCTATGCAGGGTACATCATGAGAAACGCTGGGCGGAAGAAACACAAGCTGGAATCAAGATTGCCGGGAGAAATACCAATAACCTCAGAAATGCAGATGACACCAGCATTATGGCAGAAAGTGAAGAGGAACTAACAACCCTCTTGATGAAAGTGAAAGAGGAGAGTGAAAAAGTTAGCTTAAACTTCAACGTTCAGAAAACAAAGATCATGGCATCTGGTCCCATCACTTCATGGGAAATAGATGGGGAAACAGTGGAAACAGTCTCAGACTTTATTTTTAAAAACATATGTTTGCTACCTTATTGTATCTTGTTCCATGTAACCTATTACCATAAAAGATTTCTCAGAAAGTAGCCTTGGCAAATGAGGTTTATCCTGAGTTACTTAGGGGGGTGGAAATAAATTTCGGCTTATAGCAGCTGTGAAGGTTTACACAAGTTCATGTTTTCCCCTGTGTCTCTTGAGGTGTTCTGAACAATACTGAAACAGATTAATGAAAGTCTGATGGTCTCAGGAGGAAAAACCACACAAGTTATGGCACCTGACACACAGTTGGTACAGAGGTTTTTTTTTTCTAGGACTGTCTATATATCTGCCTGCAATGCAGGAAACCTGGGTTTGATCCCTGGGCTAGGAAGATCCCCTGGAGAAGGGAATGGCAACCCACTCCAGCGTTCTTACCTGGAGAATCCCATGGACAGAGGAGCCTGGTGGGCTAGAGTCCATGGGGTTGCAAAGAGTCAGACACAACTGAGCGGCTAACACTTTCCCTTTAATAGTAATAATAACTATCCCTGTTACATTATCTAGTTACTAGACAACCTCATCCACCTGTTGTGTTCTCCGGACTTGATGACTCGTCATCCCAGGCTTCGGATGGCCGGTTACCTGACATTGTGGGGTTGCTTGTCACAGGACAGCACAGTGCTTGCAATGGCTTGCTGCAGGTGCTGTCGCTGCTTCCTCAGGATTTGCTGGAAGTCATCTTCCAGGGTCTGCACTACATAACGCAGAAAGAAGATTCGCCCAGGCAGGTTTTGTCCCTTGGGGAGAGAAATGAGAAGTAAGTATTTGCTCTCAGTTTCCTGGATGACACTGAGCACTGGGCTCTCATAAATACTAAATCAAGGGAAGACGCCTGAGTCAACAAGTGTGTCTGTATCCAAAAGAGAGGCCTGTGGGAGAGAGCAAGTAGCCTAGGTCATTACAAGAGAGAGCAAACAAGGCAATCCTAGAGCTTGAAAAGTCAGTCTCTCTCTCTCACTGAACCTGAGTGATGGACCCCAGTCTCAGGACAGGCCCCAAGCTGTGTATATCTGAACAGAGAGACAGAAAAATGCTAAGCTGCTGTATCAAACCACTATGATCTTTATCCCACTGCCAAACTTCTAGTAACATGAGCTGATGTACAGTCTATTGTTTAAGCAACTCTGAGCTGGGTTTTTTGTTACAGGTGAAATAATCCTAATTGCTGAAGCCCAGCTAATGCAGGTAAAGAGCATGGGCTTTGGTGATGCAGAGACCTTATTTGTTTGTTTGAAACTCAGCCCCATTCCTTATTTAACTTACTGCTCTGAGTCTCAGTGTCCTCATGATTTACATGGTGACCACCCTAACCTTACCAAAGCCAGGCAGGCATGCACAATTTGTTGGTTTCCTTTTACTGATAAAGAGAAACTTAATTCTGGCCTTGTTATATTTGTTTTCTAAATGCCTTATAGTTTTTTGGTCCCTCATTTCCTACATCACTGTCTTTTGCCATTAGTTGATTTTTTTGGTAATGAAATGCTTATATTCTTTTCTAATTTCCTTTCTGTACATTCTATAGCTAGTGTCCTTGTGGTTACCATGGGGATTACATTTAACATTCTAAAATTATAATACTTTGAATTTAATACTAGGTTCACTTTAATAACACACAAAAGCTCAGCTCTTTATGGCTCTGTTCCCACCTGTTTTAACTGAAGTCACAAAACTACATTGTGTGACCAAAAATAAACTCATGATTCTTTAAAAAATTTTTGGTTTATTTATTTAGTTTTGGCTGCTCTGGGTCTTCAAGTTGTGCTCAGGCTTCTCCAGTTGCTGCAAGCGGGGGCTACTCTCTAGTTTCGATCTGTGGGCTTCTTGCTGTGGTGACGACTTCTCTCGTTGCAGAGCATGGTCTCCAGGGCGCATGGGCTTCAGCAGTTACGGCTTGCAGGCTCTAGAGACACAAGGGCTTAGCTGCCCCAAGGCATGTGGAATCTTCCCAGTCCGGGGATGGAACCCGTGTCCCCTTCATTGGCCGGCAGATTCTTAACCACTGGACCACCAGGGAGGTCCAATAATTCTTTTCAGCTCTTTTCAATCTTTCAAATTATGTAGAAAACACAATGTGGAGTTACAAAGTTAAATAACACTAGCTATTAGATTAACAATTTAAAAAGGTATTAGTCACTTAATACATTATAGAAAACCAATGTGGGGTTACAAATCACTGTCGTAACAGTTTTTATAATTGCCCACGTATTTATCTTTACTAACATCTATTTCTTCATATGTCTTCAAGTTACTGCTGAGTGTTTCATTTTACCCTGCAGGACTTCCTTCAGCGTTTCCTGCTGAGTAGGGCCAGTGGGAATGAATTCCCTCAACTTTTGTATATCTGGGAGTTTCTTTATCTCTCCCTCATTTTTGAGGGGCAGTTTTGTTGAATACAGGAATCTTGGTTGAGTTTTATTATTTAGCACTTTAAATGTATCACCCCACTACCTTCTGGCCTCATGTCTGATGACAAATCTTGCTGAGGATCTTGTATTGACGTGTCACTTCTCTCCTGCTGCTCATTCTCATTTCTTGAAGGCAAGTTTCGCCAGATATGGTATTCTTGGTTGACAGCTTTTTTCTTTTAAAACTTTGAATACATCATCCCATTACCTTCTGACCTATATGGCTTCACTGAGAATTTGCTGAGAGACTTATACAAACTCACTTGTCTGTGATAATTCACTTTTTCCTTGCTGCTTTTAAGTCTGACTTTGGACAGTTTGATTATAATGTTTCTTGGTGTGAGTCTCCTTGGTTTACCCTCACTGGTGTTAACCTTCTTGACTCTGGTGTCTATTTCTCGCCTCAGAGTTGGGAGGTTCGCTGGTCAGTGGGCTCTCTGCCCCTCTCTTTTCCTTCTCTGGAACTCCCATAATGTACGTGTGGCCCGTTTAATGATGCACCATAGTCCCGCAGGTGCTCATCAATTTTGTTCACTGTTTTCTTTTTGCTCCTCTGTCTCAATGATTTCAAAGACCTTTCTTCATGTTCACCAATATGTTTTCCTCCTGCTTGATCAAGACTATTGTTGAACTCCTCTAGTGAAATTTTCAATTCAGTTATTATACTTTTCAGCTCCTGAATATGTGTGATTATCTACAGTTTAAAAATTTAATATTCTCATTTTGTCCATGCATCATTTTCCTGCTTCATTTTGTTTGTGTTCTGTTTTAGCTCCTTGAGTATCTTTAAGATGGTTTTAAAAAATTCTTTCTCAGGAAGTTGAGAGATTTGTATTTTTTTAGGGTCACTTTCTGGAACTTTATTTCATTCTTTTGGTTGGGCCACACTTCCCTGTTTCTTTGTGGGCCTTGTACTCTTCTTTTGAGATTTAAACATTTGAAAAAAAAAAACAAACTTTCCCAGTCTTTATGTATTGAGTTCATGCAGGGCAAGGCCCTTAACAATCAGTCTGGCTAAAGGTTCTCAGCGCTCTCAGAACTTTTCTGTAGATGTGTTTTCTCTGAGCTTGTGTGTATGCTTTTATCTGTCTTAACTCCCCAAGCAGTTTGCCCTTGTTTCTTCTCAAAAGCCCACAGTCTCTTGCTCCCCCAGTACCTGTATGGAAATGCATACTCTCTGAAGCTCTAAAATGCTGCAGTGCTCGCCTTTCTTTTCAGCCAGAAAACTAAGCCAGGGTTTTCAATAGTGTTCTGAGTCAGGTGAGACGAAAACTATCCCCATAACAAGCCAGAACACTGGACTTAATGTTCTCTCCTTTGTTTCCATCCCAAGGGAGAAGCCAGGGTATGGGAGATTTCCTCTCAGTAGCATTGAGCTAGGCTGGGTACAGGGAGGGGCATGAACACACAAAATACCAAAAACATTCCTACTCCTTTTAATGGAGTCCCTTCTTGGTTGCGCTTTGGCCTGGGTACTGCAACTTCTCAACTGGTTTCTAGAGTTTTCACAAAGATATTCTGGTCCATATATTGTTGTTAAGTTGGTGTCTCCACTGGGGAACAAGGGCCTGGAGCATCCTCGTCTACCATCTTGGTGGTATTTCCCAGATCGTCCTTTCTTAAAGCCCTGTGGTTTTTTGCTCCAATCTGGAGTGACTTTAGGTCTACTATTTCTGGTAGTCTCAGGACTTCTCTTCTTATTCTTCTGGATTAGATTCAGTGTCCTTTGGATCCCGTACTTCTTCCTCTTTTGATTTCTCCCCTATTATTTGTAGGCATATCTTCAAGTAACCTATGAAATGGGGTGTATGAATATTCTTTCAAGCTTGTACATGTCTGGAAATGTCTTTATTCCACCCTCACACTTGATCAATAACTTGGCTGACTACAGAATTCTAAATTGACAATAATTTGTTCCATCCATGTTCTTTTTGGTGAGTAGACACAAAGCTGGCAATTAAGCTGAAGGATCCCTAAAGGTCAGAATGTAGACTTTTTTCTGGAGCACCAACTCTACACTGAAAGAAAGTGAAAGTGAAGTTATGCCCGACTCTTTGCAATCCCAGTTTACCAGGCTCTGGTAGGACTGTAGCCTAGCAGGCTCCTTCATCCATGGGATTCTCCAGGCAAGAGTACTGGAGTGGGTTGCCATTTCCTTCTCCAGGGGATCTTCCTGACCCAGGGATCGAACCCAGGTCTCCCACACTGCCGGCAGACGTTTTACCCTCTGAGCCACCAGGGAAGCCCATATAAGAAGTTCAAAAATTCTCTGTTCTAAAGGGCAGATTTCCTTCCTCTTTGGCAAGCCTGTGTTCTAGCCTGTAGCTTTTGCTGCCTAGCTTCATCAGCCATCACTTTTACATTTCCTTTAGCTTTTCCAGTCTTCGTTCAAATCTGTGTCTTTCCCTTTATTTTCACTGCAATAGGTTCAAACTTCTATTCATTTACTATTATTTTAAGTGAAATCTTAAGAAGGAGAGGAATAAATGAGTATATTCAATCTTGAATTGGAAGACAACACACACCATTTCAATAGAAATATTTGGTCTGGATCAGGGGAGTAAAAGCTAAAAGGAAGGAATAATGGCAAAGACTGTACTACCAGATTTACTGTCACTTTTGTTTCTTGTTAAAACTTCCTCCGCAAAAGATTTCTGCATGCAAACTGCTGTTACCTCTTCCTCCATGACATAAGCGAGCAGCTTCCAGTCCCACTCCACCGTCTTGGCATTAGCTGGATGTAGCCTGAAAGTCAAGTGATAGCAGTTAGAATTCTGGAGATTTTAGTGGAAGGAAGGATGGGATCTGGAAGACAATAGAAGCAAGAAGCCTCTTCTTATCCTCAGGGCTCTTGCCCACCCTCGTCTCTGAGGGAAGTGGAACTTCATTTTCTTTTTCTGGCTACCTAGTATCTACTTCTCTTTTGGGAGGCATTAGCACTCCAATTTTGCCTTGAAGAAATCAACTCTTTACTCTCAGCCCAGTGGCTTTCACGCACTAGGACCCTGGGATGAAGCCTACGAAGCATGTTGAGCCAATCACAATATTCTGTCCCACAGTTCACATGACTGGCTCAAAGACAGACTCATGTCTTATATCATGCCAATTAAAACCTGTAAGACTCAATTACAGAACTCTCATGTGATTATAAAGGAAATGGATGCTCTCTTGTATTAAGAGTGTCTGAGAAAGCCACCGAATGAAGCCTAGAAACAGAAGCAAAGTAAAGCTGAAAAATGGATATTGGTAACCATTTTGGAGCTGATTTAAGTCACATCTTACTCCTAGGTTTCTAGGTTTTTAGTAACATGTGTCATTAAATTCTCTTTTATCATGTGTTAAAGCCAGTTTGGATTGAGTTTCCTGTCACTTGCAATCCAAATAATATTAATATACTGTCACTCTCTCTAATGTTTAGTTGAATAAATCTTAGGCAAAAGAAAATTGTGCCCTAGTCCAGGTTCCCTAAAAGATTTGCCAATATCCAAGGTTCATACTGTTGAATTTTCATGAGAAGCATGTAGGCCTCCTTTAGAACATCCACAGTCTCAGAGCCACTGAGCAGGATTTTCTGGATGATATGAGCCACAATTTCTCGGGGCGGGTAATGCTGGGGTGACACAAAGTCCATCAAAAACTGCACAGTCCCCAAGGGGAAATTTTCTTCAATGGTGTTTGTCACCATCCTTAATCTTCGATGAGGGATAGGTTCTAATTTTTGACCCTTGTTCTGTAGAGATAAAAAGAAAATAAATTAGGATAGGTTTCTATAGACAAAAACATAAGAGGTTCTAGAAAAAGTTGAAGACAGCATTTGAAATATTCATAATTAGAAAAACTGCAATTGGAAAGCCTTATCTAAAAAACTTCTAATGATATGGGAAAGGCTTATATTAAGTTAAATAAGAATTCAAAGTTCTACATGTAAACATGACTTTATCTGTTAAAATATAGCATAGAAAGGAAAGTACAAGAATCAAGAGCTAGCCTAAGCTGATTCTGAAGTGAGGGTGTTAAGATATTTAGGGGTAGTTATGATACTATATCAGACACTAAAACGAAAAGATGAAGAAAGATGTTTTAAATATGTTTCATTGTTAGAAGAATTTCATTTTGTTGATTTTTTTTTTTCAGTTCAGTTCAGTTGCTCTTTGTGACCCCATGAATCGCAGCACGCCAGGCCTCCCGGAGTTCACTCAAACTCACGTCCACCGAGTCAGTGATGCCATCCAGCCATCTCATCTTCCGTCATCCCCTTTTCCTCCTGCCCTCAATCCTTCCCAGCATCAGAGTCTTTTCCAATGAGTCAAATCTTTGCATGAGGTGGCCAAAGTACTGGAGTTTCAGCTTTAGCATCATTCCTTCCAAAGAAATCCCAGGGCTGATCTCCTTTAGAATGGACTGGTTGGATCTCCTTGCAGTCCAAGGGATTCTCAAGAGTCTTCTCCACACCACAGTTCAAAAGCATCAATTCTCAGTGCTCAGCTTTTTTCACAGTAAAACTCTCACATCCATACATGACCACAGGAAAAACCATAGCCTTGGCTTGATGGACCTTTGTTGGCAAAGTAATGTCTCTGCTTTTGAATATGCTATACAGGTTGGTCATAACTTTTCTTCCAAGGAGTAAGCGTCTTTTAATTTCATGGCTGCAGTCACCATCTGCAGTGATTTTGGAGCCCCCCAAAATAAAGTCTGACACTGTTTCCACTGTTTCCCCATCTGTTTGCCATGAAGTGATGGGACCAGATGCCATTGTTTCTTTTAGTCAACAGTAAATATTAAGCTGCTACCCCCTGCCCCTACCCTCAAACAGCACGTATATAAAGACTGAGAATGTGTGAAAAAACTTTCCATTATCTAGGTGGTGAAATGATGGATACTTTTTCCTCTGTATGTACCTTTGTATTTTTCACTTTTTCTGTAATAGACAAATAATCAGAAGAAAAACAAATGCTAAAAAGTCTGTTATGGGAATAGTATAATAACAATAATTATAATAATTTTTTTAACATCTAACTTACTCGCACTTAATTCTCACAACTCTAAGAAATACATATTATTATTATTCCTATTTCATACATAAGGAAACAGATTTAGAGAGAAAGCACTTGTCATGCAACAAGTTTGGAAGAAGTTTGTTTCATATGGTGCTATTACTTCAGAGCTACCCTCTACATTCATACTCTCTATAAACAACAAACCCAACAATAATAAATATATTTTTGTTAAAACTCCCAATTATTAAAAAATTTAAAGTGCCTACAAAAAGGCCAAAAGGAAGGAAATATACCCAACTATTCATATTAATAAATGCTAACTGACAGCATCATGTGGGTAATTATTTTTTAATATTATATACTTTAAAATGTTTTATACTAAGCAAGCAAGCATTATTTCAAAATCTGAGAATAAACATTAATTTTGAAACACCAACTAGACAAAATTTTGACAGTTTGTGTGTAACAGTAAAGTAGTGATGGCTAGAATTGCCCTTTAGGGAGAGGGCAGTTAGCATTTTGGAGGAAAGAAGTTCATCTAGCTTTCTTACATCTCAAGCCACCTGAGTATAACTCCACTGATCTCACTGATGAGAAACCAACACTGTAAATAGCATGTAATAAGAATTAAGAGCAAGAGAAGAATAAAAATCTTGCTCAGTGACTATTTTATGTGTGATGCACTTTATGATCTTGAAACTGTATTTTATTCATTACTTGCCTACAAATGGGGACCTCTACAAAGTTTAGATAAAGTTTATAAATTGTTCTAATGGCCTTATCCTTAAGTGGAACTACTATTCATAGAATGTTTCTATAGGCCCTGCAAGGGTGCTTCATGCGTCTATGTGTTTACCTTTAAGCCAAACAATGGCATGATACAGGCGTTATGACCTATTCTAGAGCTAAAGAGAAAGAGACTCAGCAGAGTTAAGGTCCTTAAGCAAGGAATTAAGTGGCAGCATAGAGCCTGGCCAAGAAGTTACTGGGCGAATGTACTGTATAGCTGAGAAAGCGGCAGTGCACGAGCTTCTCTAGCCGCAGCACACGGGCTTCTCTCTACTTGCACTATGTGGGCTCTGGAGCACGTGGGCTCAGTAGCTGCAGCACATGGCATGTGGAATATCAGTTCCCCAACCAGGGACTGAACCAATGTCCCCTGCTTTGGAGGGGAACATTGGAGGGTTTTCTATATAGAAACCCCTATATAAGGGATTATATTCAACATCTTGTGAAAACCTATAATGGAGTATAATCCAAAAAAATAATGGAATCACTCTGCTATACACTTGAAACTAACATGGTATTGTAAACCAACTACATTTCAATAAAAATATTATTAGAGCGATCCTAGTAGATGTGATTTTTTTTTTTTTTCAGTTCCCTAATGACTGGCTCAACATTCAAAAAACTAAGATCATGGCATCCAGTCCCATCACTTCAAGGCAGATAGATGGGGAAACAGTGGAAACAGTGGCAGACTTTATTTTGGGAGGCTCCAAAATCATTGCAGATGGTGCTGCAGCCATGAAATTAAGACACTTGCTCCTTGGAAGAAAAGCTATGACCAACCTAGACAGCATATTAAAAAGCAGAGACATTACTTTGCCCACAAAGGTCCTTCTAGTCAAGGCTATGGTTTTTCCAGTAGTTGTGGATGGATATGAGAGTTAGATCACAAAGAAAGCTGAGCACTGAAGAACTGATGCTTTTGAACTGTGGTGCTGGAGAAGATTCTTGAAAGCTCCTTGGACTGCAAGGAGATCAAACCAGTCAATTCTAAAGGAAATCAGTCCTGAATATTCATTGGAAGGACTGATGTTGAAGTTGAAACTCCAATACTTTGGCCACCTGATGCAAAGAGTCAACTCACTGGAAAAGACCCTGATGCTGGGAAGGATTGAAGGCAAAAGGTGAAGGGGGCACCAGAGGATGAGATGGTTAGATAGCATCATCTACTCAATGGACATGAATCTGAACAAACTTTGGGAGATAGTGGAGGACAGAGGAGCCTGGCGCACTGCAGTCAATAGGGTCACAAAGAGTTAGACATGACTTAGAGACTGAACTACAACAATGTGATGTCTCCAGTGCTGGTTTCTAAGTGTGAGGCTGAATTTGAACCTGGGCCTGATTCTATATCAGATGGTTCCACAAATGGGAGAAAGATAATGTGAAACTCAACTGGTCCTGTTCTCTCATGTGTGGACCCCCTTGAGCATATACAAGGCCTATACAAAGGACACTTGGTCCCCAAGGGAAGGCATGTTAGCTCACCTCTCTTGTGTCTTTATCTGGTATTAGTGTCTGGAAGAAGAGGTGATGCACTGGAGGTCGTAAGAAGTACTTCAGTCTATGTAGGCACGGTCTGTTGTACAACCCGCCTTGCGGTATCTGTGTCTGTATCAGGGCACACCCGGGGTTGACAGGCTCTGACAGTGATCTCTCTTTTCTGGCTGGATTTTCTGTGACAGAGAGCCAAGGAACTTTCTCTAAGGAAGTCTCAAACTCTGGGGGCTGTGGGCTGGGAAAGGTGCTTGGGAGGGTGGAGCTGAGACATCCATAGGGGTGTCATGGTTCTGTATGTCATTCTGTGGAGAGGCAGGCCTGATTTTTGGTAAATGAGCTAACTGTCCAAATGTGGGTGGCATGTCTTCCAACGAGCATGACATGTCCCCATGTGAATTCAGAGCATCTCCTGATAAGCGTGAGACTTCTCTAGATGAATGTGGTACGCTTGCTGCTGACAGTGGCGCACCTCCTGCTGACGGTGGCGCACCTCCTGCTGACGGTGGCGCACCTCCTGCCGATGCAGGTGTGCTGACGGGTGACTGTGACGCATCTGCTGCTGGCTGTGGCACGCTGACCAGAGGTGGTGGCATGTCTCTCGGTGACTGTGGTATGCTGACTGGTGACAATGGCATATCTTCTGATGACTGTGGTATGTCTCCCAGGGACTGTGGCACATCCTGTAGACGGACCACATCTTCCAGATATGATATATTCTGAGGTGGACCTGGTACATCTTGAGGTAGGCCCAGTGAGTGTTGAGGTGGGCAGAGTGAGTCTTGAGGTGGGCTTGGTGAGCAATGAGGATGCCATGATAAATCATGAGGTGGACTTGGCATACCCTGCTGGGGGCCTGGCACATTCTGAGGGCAGGGCATGTCTTGAGGAGGACATGGCTCTTCTTGAGGCAGGTGAGGCAAAGTTTGTAGCTGGTACTGTATGGTTTGTGATGGGCATGACAAGGCTCGTGGTGGGCATGAGGAGGCTCGAGGTGGACATGGTGAGGCTTGCAGTGGGCATGGCAAGGCTCGCAGTGGGCATGGCAAGGCTTGTGGTGGGTATGACACATCTTGCTGTGGACATGGCAAGGGTATCCTTTGATTGCTACTGCTACTATTATTGCTGGTCTGGGGGAGGGAGTGAATATTTGAAGAGGGTTGTAGGCTTGCCAAGAAGCTGAGGTCACCTTTGAATATGGTTGAGCTACAGTTCGGCTCTACTGGGTAAACAGAGGCCCCACTGATAGACATGGGTGGCTGGGGACCTTCGAATGCGTTTCTTCCAAAAGGTCCAAATCCACAGGCTCACTGTTGATGATTCTCCGTGCTGCGGGCCTAGAGCTTCTGTCCACCCACCCTTCAATTATCTCTTTGCTGGAGAGGCTGGCACATGCTTGAAGACTGGCTGGCTCTTTCTGGGAAGGAGCAACAGGTTCTAGAGTCAAGTCAAGAGTGGCAATAGGTCTATTTTCTTCCTCAGATCCTGTCAGGTCAATCACACAGAGTCCACTGCGATCCTTTGTCCTTGGTCTGGTTTCTCTAGTTAAGTCGATGATGTCCTGTTGAAGGATTGTGAGAAGATAAGAGGTTAAGTGGGGGGGGGGGTGTCTTAGCTTTATCTAAGAGGACTTAAAGCTTAGCTTTTAAGGCTAAACCTATTTTACCTTTTCATTTCACTGACAATTTACGTATCTTGTACAATGTAAGCATTAGTTTATTTCCTTTGGTCAAAATTTCACTATTGTCAAAGCTGCCAACTTCTATACCTTCTTAAATTTTCCAAAGGCCATAAGCACATAACAGAGGGCACAGAGGGAAATGTTTTATGATCCATGGTAGACAGGGGAGTAGTAGGGAAAATTTCAACCTTAAGTTAAAGTGAAAAGCAACCTTTGTTTGGAAAAGCAAATACACAGGATAACCTACAACAGAAGCAAAAGAAGGGAAGCTAGTACAAGAGAATCTACTCTGTGCTAAGAACACGGTGAGTGCTCCCATCCATCCTTAACTTTCACAGTTACCCTACCAGGAAGGCACTTTATCGTCAGGAAGCCATTATCATCTCCATTATACAGGTTGGGAAACTAGAGTTTAGAGGGTTACGAATTATTTAGCTATGAAGCAGAGAATTTGGAAAACTCAGCAGTGCCCACAGGACTGGAAAAGGTCAGTTTTCATTCCAATCCCAAAGAAAGGCAATGCCAAAGAATGCTCAAACTACTGCACAATTGCACTCATCTCACATGCTAATAAAGTAATGTTCAAAATTCTCCAAGCCAGGCTTCAGCAATACGTGACCATGAACTTCCTGATGTTCAAGCTGGTTTTAGAAAAGGCAGAGGAACCAGAGATCAAATTGCCAACATCCGCTGGATCATGGAAAAAGCAAGAGAGTTCCAGAAAAACATCTATTTCTGCTTTACTGACTATGCCAAAGCCTTTGACTGTGTGGATCACAATCAACTGTGGAAAATTCTGAAAGAGATGGGAATACCAGACCACCTAACCTGCCTCTTGAGATATCTGTATGCAGGTCAGGAAGCAACAGTTAGAACTGCACATGGAACAACAGACTGGTTCCAAACAACAGACTGGTTCCAAACAGACTGGTTGAAAAGGAGTACATCAAGGCTGTATATTGTCACTCTGCTTATTTAACTTCTATGCAGAGTACATCATGAGAAACGCTGGACTGGAAGAAGCACAAGCTGGAATCAAGATTGCCGGGAGAAATATCAATCACCTCAGACATGCAGATGACACCAGCCTTATGGCAGAAAATGAAGAGGAACTTACAAGCCTCTTGATGAAAGTGAAAGAGGAGAGTGAAAAAGTTGGCTTAAAGCTCAACATTCAGAAAACGAAGATCATGGCATCCAGTCCCATCACTTCATGGGAAATAGATGGGGAAACAGTAGAAACAGTGTCAGACTTTATTTTTTTGGGTTCCAAAATCACTGCAGATGGCAACTGCAGCCATGAAATTAAAAGACACCTACTCCTTGGAAGAAAAGTTGTAACCAACCTAGATAGCATATTCAAAAGCAGAGACATTACTTTGCAGACTAAGGTCCATCTAGTCAAGGCTATGGTTTTTCCTGTGGTCATGTATGGATGTGAGGGTTGGACTGTGAAGAAGGCTGAGCGCCGAAGAATTGATGCTTTTGAACTGTGGTGTTGGAGAAGTCTCTTGAGAGTCCCTTGGACTGCAAGGAGATCCAACCAGTCCATTCTGAAGGAGATCAACCCTGGGATTTCTTTGGAAGGAGTGAAGCTAAAGCTGAAACTCCAGTACTTTGGCCACCTCATGCGAAGAGTTACTCATTGGAAGACTCTGATGCTGGGAGGGATTGGGGGCAGGGGGGCAGGAGGAGAAGGGGACGACAGAGGATGAGATGGCTGGACAGCATCACTGACTCGATGGACGTGAGTCTGAGTGAACTCCGGGAGTTGGTGATGGACAGGGAGGCCTGGCGTGCTGCGACTCATGGGGTCGCAAAGAGTCGGACACAACTGAGCGACTGAACTGAACTGAAGCAGAGAAAGACACTCAAACCCAGACCTGTTTCTTTCTTTTCCTGTTAGGCCCTAAGAAAGTACAACCTCATTCAATGTATAATCAGCTTATAGTCAGATATGGAGGATAATACAATAAGGGTTAAAAACCTAACCATCGTAAGTTTAAGCCTACATTAATTACAAAAATATCTATCTTCACTACCATTCCTTGGCAAAATGATTAAGCAGTTCACAAAGTATAATGATGCCAGTTGAGGTACTTAAACAACCTGTGTGTCAGGACTCAGGAATAATATCGCTCTATCTTCCAGGTGTCTCTTCACTTGGTTGGGTACCACTGCCACTGGTATATTAGGTAGCAAATGCTGGCCTACCAATGCTATTGCTGCTACCACAGTTTCCATGCTATTTCTTTTAGCATATGTGATGGTTACCACTGTCAACAGCACCAAAGCTGGACACAGGATTCTGGGTGAGTCAAGTGAGAAGTTGGCATGCATCTCACAGTGGAATAGGGATTGCTTGGTGAAACCAAATGCCTCATTCCTAAGCAGCCATAGAGTATCACTGCCTCTCTACTGCTAGCTGAACTCAACATAAATAGCTATAAGGGTCTGAATTGAACTCCTCTGCCATGGCCAACTCCTAAAACACAATATTATCATGTCTCTTTCACTTAAAACATACCATATGAGGTACAGGATAAAGGACAAAGGCCTTAGTAAGACTCATGAATAAGTTGAAGTCCCTCAGTCGTGTCCCACTCTTTGCAACTCCAAGGACTATATAGTCTTCCAGGCTCCTCTGTCCATGGGATTCTCCGGCAAGAATACTGGAGTGGGTAGCCATTCCCTTCTCCAGGGGATCTTCCCAACCCAGGGTCCAAACCCAGGTCTCCTGGATTGCAGGCTGTTTCTTTACCGTCTGAGCCACTAGGGAAGCCCATGAATACTGGAGCTGGTAGCCTATCCTTTCTCCAGGGGATCTTCCCAACAACAGGAACTGAACTGGGGTATCCTGTATTACAGGTGGATTTTTTACCAGCTGAACTAGAAAGTGAAAGAAAGTGAATTCCCTCAGTCGTGTCTGACTCTTTGCGACCCCGTGGACTGTAGCCTACCAGGCTCCTCCCTCCATGGGATTCTCCAGGCAGGAACACTGGAATGGGTTACTATTTCCTTCTTCAGGGGATCTTCCCAACCCAGGGGTTGAACCTGGGTCTCCCACACTGCAGGCAGACTCTTTAACCTCTGAGCCATCAGGGAAGCCCTTTAGCTGAGCTAGAGTCCTTCATAATTTAGTGTCTTCCTGATTTCTCTTCCTCATTTGAGCAAATAACAGAAATACTTCAGATCCTTAAATATGCCATGCTTTCTCAGTATTTCTATCTTTATGTTTGCTTATGGTTCTTTCTTTTGCCTGAAATGACTATTATCTGTTTGTTTGAAAGTTACTTGTCTTTCAAGACAGCACAGATATCACTGTGTCTGAAAATTCTTCCAGATCACTTCTGCTCTCAAATTATGTTTCCTTCCTTATATCCCCACTGCATCTGTACAAACCTTTTTCTTTTTAAATGGTAAACACTTCTTTTTTAAATTTATTTTTAATTGGGGGAGAACTGCTTTGCAATGTTGTGTTTGTTTCTACCATACAGCAATGCAAATCAACCATAATTATACATATATCACTCTCTTGAAGAAACACTTTAAAAATATATATTTATTTATTTGGTTGCACCATATATTTGCAGCATGTAGGATCTAGTTCCTTGATCAGGGATTAAAGCTGGGCCTCCTATATGGGGAGCATGGAGTTTTACCCACTAAATCACCAAGGAAGTCCCAAAACATTTCTTTTGATCCCAAAGAATTTGATGCTTTTAAATGATATTGAAAATGGAAAAATTTTTTCATTTTCCAATTATTCATTGCTAGTATAAAGCAATACTATTGATTTATGTATGTGTATTATACCTGTGTCCTTTGACCTAGCTAAATTCATTTACTAGTTCAAGTAACTTTTTTTTTTGTAGATTCCTTAAGGTTTCCCATATAAAAATCATGCCTGTAAATAAAAGTTTTATTTCTTCCTTTTCAATCTGCATGCCTTTTATTTCCTTTCATTGCCACTGCAGTGGCTAAGGCTTTCAGTACAATTCTCAATAAAAGTGCTAAAAGCAGATAAGTATCATGTTAGCTGTGTTGTTTTCATAGATGCCCTGTATCATGTTGAGAAAGTTTCCTTATTTTGTTTTCTGAGAGTTTTAACTGGGAATGGTCATTAGTCAAATGATTTTCCCTTGTACTATTAATATAAAAAATTATATTCATTGATTTTCTAATGTTAAATTAGTCCTGGGGAAAACTCCACTTGGTTATAATGTATTACTCTTTTTCGACAGTTTGGTTTAACATATCAATATTTTGTTAAGAATCTTTACATATTCTTCAGGGATATTCAGTTCAGTTCAGTTGCTCAGTAGTGTCCAACTCTTTGTGACCCCATGGACTGCAGCATTCCAGGCCTCCCTGTTCATCACCAACTCCCAGAGTTTATTCAAACTCATGTCCACTGGGTCAGAGATGCCATCCAACGATCTCATCCTCTGTCGTCCCCTTCCCCTTAGTTTGTAGTTTTCTATTCTTATAATTTCTTTTACTGGTTTTGCTATCAAATAAAATTGGCTTCTTAAAGTGACTTGGGAACTATTCTCATCCCCTCTATTCAGGCTGTTGTTGGACTGGTACCACATATTTCTTCAGTGTTTATAGAAGTGAAGCTATCTGGGCCTAAAATTTGCTTTGTAGTTAAAATTTGGAAGACATAAGGCTATTAACATTTTCTACATATCTTGTTAATTTTGGACTTGTGAAACTGGTCTGTTTCATCTAAATTGTCAAATTTATTAGCATAAAGTCATTCAAAATAGTGTTTAATATCTTTTAAATTCTAAACTCCATATAGATTTAAACCCAATTTTCTTTTTTATGCTCAATATTGGTAACTTATATCCTTTGCATTTTCCCCCCTGATCAGCCTAGCTAGAAGTTTATCAATTTTACTGATATTTACAAAGGACCAGGTTTTTCATCTATTTCCTTTATTTCTATTGTTATCATTATCATTGCCTTCATTCTGTTTACTGTGGGTTTCAATTTGCCTTCTTCTAACTTCTTTTTTAAAAAGCTTACTCATTTTACATTTATCTTCAGTTGTGCTGGATCTTCACTGCTGTGCTGGGGCTACTCTTCATTGCAATGCGTGGTTCTCACTGTGCTGACTTCTCTTGTGGAGCACAGACTCTATGTGTGTGGGCTCAGCAGCTGTGGTGCATGGGCTTCACTGCTCCACAGCACGTGGAATCTTCCCAGACAAGATGGGATCTGTGTCCCCTGCATTGGCAGATGGATTATTCCCCCGCATTGGCAGATGGTTACTCATCCACTATACCACCAGGGAAGTTCTTCTTCTACCTTCTTAATGTGGAAGTTTAGATAACTTGATTTTTGAAATCTTTCTTTTCTAACATTAGCATTTAAAGCTAAAAATTTTCCTGTAAGTACTGCTGTAGCTTCATCCCACAATTTTTAATACAGTCATTTTATGACCATGTAGTTCAAGCTTACCTTCACTATGGTCTGAAAACAAAACCTTGTAAGATTTCAACCTTTTGAACTACATTGAGGCTTGTTTTATGCCCTACATAAAACATGGCCTACTTGCTGAATATTCCTTGTATATTTGGGGGAAAAAAATGCGCATTCTGCAATTGTTGGCTATAAATGTCAATTAGGTCATGGCTGTTGACAACTTTTGGATCTTTGACTTTCTTCACCTTTGAAGCAATGCAGTTGTGCTATTAATTACTGAGTGTATTAAAGTGTCAACTAAGATTGTGGCTTTGACCATTTTTCCCTTGTGTTTGGTTAGTTTTTGCTTCATGTATTTTGAAATTCTGTTTATTAAGTGTAATCATATACTCAAAATTATTCTACCTTCTTAATGTATTAACCCATTTATCATTATTAAAACAACATTTATCCTCTCAAGCCTCCAGCAGTCTTCCTTGTACTGATGTCTATTTTTTCTGGTAAATAATAGACACCTTCTTATGCATAGTTTGCCTAGTGTATTTCTATCTTTCTATTCTCCACGTATTTGTGTCTCTGTTTTTAAAGTGCACCACATATAAACAGCTAGTAGCTGTCCAATCTGACCACCTCTGCCTTTTGATTAGTTTTTGGTTCATTTACACTTAACTGTTAATATATCTGCATCAGTATATTTATTTCTTATTTGTCCTATCTGTTAACTCTTCCCCTGTTCCTCCTTTCCCACTCTCCTTTGAGTTAATCATATATATATATTGGAATTCCATTTTAATTCCTCTGTTGGGGTTCTAGCTATATTTTTTAAATTCTATTTTTAATGGTTTCTCAAGGGCTTCTCTAGTGGCCCAGATGGTAAAGAATCTGCCTGCAATGCAGGAGACCTGGGTTTGATCCCCGGGTCAGGAAAATCCCCTGGAGAAGGGAATGGCCACTCAATCCAGTGTTCATTCTTGCCTGGAGAATTCCATGGACAGAGGAGCATGGTGGACTTCAGTCTAACTCCTCTCTTCAGCTCTTATTTGGGCTTTCCAGGTGCCGCTAGAAGTAAAGAACCCACCTGTCAATGCAGGAGATGTAAAAGACATGGGTTCAATCCCTGGGTTGGAAGATCCCCTGGAAGAGGGCGTGGCAACCCACTCCAGTATTCTTGGCTGGAGAATCTCATGGACAGAGGAGCCTGGTGGGCTACAGTCCAAAGGGTCGCAAAGAGTTGGAGACGACTGAAGTGACTTAGCACGCATGTGGCTACAGGGGCTTTCCTGTGGCCCAGGTAGTAAAGAATCAGCCTGCAATGCAGAGACCTGGGTTCGATCCATGGCTTGGGAAGATTACATGGAGAAGGGAATGGCTACCCACTCCAGTGTTCTTCCCTGGAAAATCCCACGAACATCAGAGCCTGGAGGGCTATAGTCCATGGGGTCCCAAAGAGTTGGACACAACTGAGTGACCAACACTTTTACATTTTTCATGTGGTTACAGTATACAGATTCAATTTATTCCAGTGTACTTAGGAAAAATATTAAAATACTTAAGATAAAAAAGTAGAAATCTTACAAAATATTTCTTGCCTTGTGCCCCGTTCTCTATTTTTGTTGTTAAAGCGTCTGCCTCCAATGCGGGAGACCCGGGTTCGATCCCTGGGTTAGGAAGATCCTCTGGAGAAGGAAATGGCAATCCACTCCAGTATTCTTGCCTGGAGAATCCCATGGACTGAGAAGCCTAGTAGGTTACAGTCCACGGGGTCGCAAAGAGTCGAACACGACTGAGCGACTTTCACCATTTCACCACCATATATTATACTTATATATATACAGCATAAGTATTTACTTTCAGTTATTTATTTTTAAGGAAATTAATAGAAGAAAATACTTTCTTTTATACACATATTTACAATTCCTAGTTCCTTCATTTGTGTAGATCCAACATGCCATTTGGTGTCATTTCCCTTCAGCTAAAATATGTTATAGTCCAGGAGTGCTAACGATAAATTCTCTCATTCTATCTCAAACTGTCACTATTTTGCCTTTTTTTAAAAATAATTTTATTCATTTTTGGCTGTGTTGGTTCTCCACTGCCATGCAGACTTTTCTCTAGTTGCAGCAAGTAGGGGCTACTCTCTAAGACGCACGGAGTTCTCGTTGCAGTGGCTTCTCGTGTTGTGGAACACCAGCGCTGGAGCACAGAGGCTTCCCTAGCTGTGGCTCTCGGGCTCTAGAGCACAGGCGCAGTAGCTGTGGTGCATGGGTTTTTAGTTACCACAGGATCTTCCTGGACACGGGATCGAACCTGTGTCCCCCACACTGGCAGGTAGATTCCTATCAGTGGACCACAAAGGAAGTCCCTATGTAACAAAGTTTTTTCTGGACACTAAAGTAATGGTTTTCTTCGTGTTCATCTTGTCTTGAGTCTGCTCTGCTTCTAGGATGTGTAACTCATTTTTTTCCTCACTAAATTTGAGAAAATTTCAGCCATTATTTCTTAAAAATTTTTTTTTTACGGTTATTCCCACCCCTCCTTAAAAGACTATTTTTTGAATTACTTGGTATTTCCTTGCAGATCTCTGATGTTCTGTTCAATTTTTTCCATCTTTTACTGTACTCTATTCTTAAAATTGGGTGGTTTCTACTGTTCTATCTCAAACATCTCTATCCCTCCCCACCTGCCATCACCTGCTTTCTTTCCTAATTTGCCATTGAGCCCATCTAGTTACTTTAAAATTTTAGTTACTGTATTTTTAAACTCCTGAACTTTTCTTTTCTAAAAATTACAGAACTTTATCGTCTCACAGCTCTGAAGTCCAAAATTAAGGTGCCAGCAGGGCCGTGCTCTAATGGCTGTGGGGAGATGCCCTCCTGGGCTCATCTAGCTTCTGCTCATTAGCAGTCCGCGGCACTCCTTGGCTTGCAGACGCAGCACTCCCATCACGGGGCCGTCTTCTCCCTGTGTGTCTTCACCCTGTCTTCCCTGTGGATGTCTCTCTATATCCAAATTTTCTGTTTTTATGAACTGAATTTCTGCTTTTTATAGCTTTAATTTCTCTGCTGAGATTTTCTAACTATTCACTCATTGATGTCATATGTTCTTTAACTGAATAAATGTATTTATAGTAATTATTTTGAAGTTTTTGTTAAATCCAAAACTTAAGCTCATTCCAGTCAGATTCCATTGACTGCCTCCTTTTTTTCCCTCCCCCTGAGAATGAGTCATACTTCTGTTTTTTTGAATGTCTAGTAATTTTTGGTTGAAAATTGAGTTTTATAGCTACATGTAATTATTCGATTGTTTTCTTCCAAAAACTGTCCTTTCATTGTTGTTGTTGCTCTAGTAATCGGCCTGAAGTAAACTGCAAGCTTCATCTCCTTCACACAACACAGGTGCTGGAATCTTTGTTCTTATGCTTTCCAGCTGCTACTCTTTTAACCTGTCAGACCTTTTGGTGGTGAGGGACAGGGTGGTTGTCATTTGGGCAGAAATTTTACTTTAATTTTGGGGTTTGCTCTTCCTGTGATTTTCTTGCTTCAAGAGATTAGGGATTGCTGCTCTGCTATCCTTTACCTCTATCCCCTGACATTTCAAAACCATAAAAATTTCAGCTTTCTGTCACATAAGTGGCAAGTGATTAGGGAATGCAGTCTCTTAAAAGAGCAGCAAATTCATAGATATTGCCTTATGAAGCTATCTTTCAGTAGATTTCTCACTAGTGTCTGCCTGATTTTTAACTGGGCCCTCAGGGAGTATTTTGGCAGGTGAGTTTCACAGATTGGAAGCACAATTCAACTGCATTGCTCAACCTTGGAGAGCTTATTGCTTCCCTTTTTGATGACTCCAAAGCACTGTGCACATACCAATATCACTTTAGTGCATATCACAGAGCACTTCCATATCCTTCCCCTCAGTAGAGAGTAACTTATTCTTGTATCCTGTACCCTTACATAGTATTTTAGATTCAACTCATAGTATTTATTAACTCATTAGATAAATGAATAAATTTAATCTAATGACAATTGTTTGTTTATCCTCTCATCTCATTGTCCTCTGATAGTCCTAACTCCTAATTAATTTGCATTTTATCACATATTACTCTAAGTTTTCAGAGATAACAAATTATCTTTCTAGTTTTAATAATTACATCATCAGATGGAAATACAGATGACTAAGACTCTCCAATGGGCTTCCCTGGTGGCTTAGTGGTAAAAAATCTGCCTGCCAATGCAGGAGACTCGGATTCAGTCCCTGGGTTAGAAAGATTCCCTGGAGAAGGAAATGTCAACTCACTCCAGTATTCCTGCCTGGGAAATCCCATGGACAGAGGAGCCTGGCAGGCTATAGTCCGTGGGGTCACAGAAGAGTTGGACATGACATGCAACTAAACAACAAGAAGGCCCTCTAACAGTCTGCATCTGCAGAATGAAACAGAACAATGAGCCCATAAAGCCCTTGTCTACCCCAATAACCCTATTTTCTGACCCAGATGCCTCACAACAATCCTGTGAGGTGAATATCATTCATATTTTCTAGCTATAAAAACTAAAACCCAGAAAGCAAACTACTTTTGGGTTTCTGGATCTGTTTAAATGAGAAGTCTCATTTCAGCTTCAAGGGGCTGGTGCAAGACTTACTTCCTGATTATGGTGCTGATAATGGGATTTGTTTTTCACCACTCCAGGTTATCTCATGATTTTGGTTTTACTTCTACTTTTCTCCTTCGAGATTTCTGTTAATTCCTGCCAATCCAGCAAGCAGGAAAAATTAGTTTCTTTCAGAATCTAGTTGTTGTTCAGCAGAGATCCCTTTAAAGTCAGTCAGTTATACTGCTGAAGGAAGGAGTCCCTAGGTCCAGGTCTTTTTACAATATCCCAATACCAGCTGCTAATCTTTCCCACTGGGACTGAGTATAATGCCATAATGACCAGTACAGCATCTTTTGGAAAATGGCAAAGTGCTCAAGAAACATCAACTGAATCCCAAAAAAACAATTTTGAGGGGGAAAGCTCATCTTCCATACCTCACATATGGACCTTCCATTCAACATAACTGAAAACAACAGAGATCCTTCAAGTTTCTCTCTACCTATCACTCTTTTCCAACACGGCAAATGGAATGGCTTCATTATTTGGTGAAACTAGAACCAAGGGCTGAACTCAGAGTCCCTTTTCTTTGTTTTAAGCCCTCTTCCCTAAAGACCCTATCTGCTTTTTCCATGGGTAAGGTTACCATGCAGGCTTTTAACTTGAAACTTGTTAGGTAGGAAGGGGACAAATGAACATTAAGTTTAATTATAGTTTTAGGGAGCCAAATGGAGATATAGATCCATGAAGTTTATTCTAACTAAGCACTATTAGTAACATAGCTATTATATCAACCTCCAGCTATCTGACCTATATTCCTTTTCCTGTCTCTTTGAATTTGCCCGTTCTAATATTTCATAGAAATAGAATCATAATTATGTGCCCTTTCATGTCTGGCTTCTTTTTTGTTAATATACATATTTTATTGAAGTATAACTGACATACACTGTTTCAGGGGCACTGCAAGGTGATTCAGCCATACTTACATACAAATATTATTTTTGAAATTATTTTCCATTATAGGTTACTAGAAGATATTGACTATAGTTCCCTGTGCTATATAGTAAACCTTTGTTGCTTGTTGCATATCTGTTTTTTTTTTAATTAGAAATCTAGCACTCTACTCATACTAAGTCAAACAAGTGGAATCAAAATTTCATAAATTTTTACACAAAAGTTTGTAAGTTTTCTAAAAATATATATTACACATATTATTTATATATATGCATACAAAATTTTTCTATTAAACTTGATAAAGGCTTGAGAAAGAACACCAGGAAAAAAAAGAGATGGAGAAATTGGAAAGCAAACTAAATGAAATGAAAGCACTGAATATTAAATAGAAAAAGTGAAACAAACTAGACAAAAGTAAAAGAACATCAGATAGTCCAGTTGTTTTTAAACATGACTACTTATTAGAAACCTATCTGGAACTCTGGAGATAAAAAAAGCAATACATGAGCATTTGTATTTTTCAAAAAATTTCAAGATAATTCTGATATGCATCTGGATTTTAAAAAGTGATTACAGATTTTTCTATTAAATTACACTTTTGGTGATATAGAATTCTATTATTTCTCTGCTGACAAATCATGATACAATGGTATTAAGTGACTAACAGTTACACAGTCACCATAGTGAAAGATGGTTATCAGTTTTCAAAATGAATAGCCTGAAAAAAAAACAAGATAATTATAACTGCAAGCCATAATAAGAATATGATTCACTTAACATTATAATTACATACAATTTGGGGGGGGAGTCAAGAAGAGTGATGTGGTAAGTGGAAGTATATACATGCACATGTTTTCATCTGCCTAGCCAGTCTATGTCTTTTGTTGGTAAATTTGATCCATTTACGTTTTAGGTAATTATCAGTCTGTATGATCTTATTAGAAAGCCTTGCTCAGTGATTAGTGCAAAGAAATAAAGGAAAACAGTAGAATGGGAAAGACTAGAGGTCTCTTCAAGAAAATTTGAGATGCCAAGGGAACATTTCATGCAAAGATGGGCTTGATAAAGGACAGAAATTGTACTGATCTAAAAGAAGCAGAAGATATTAAGAAGAGGTGGCAAGAATATATGGAAGAACTATACAGAAAAGATCTTCATGACCAAGATAACCACAATAGTGTGATCATTCACCTAGAGCCAGACATCCTGGAATGCAAAGTTGAGTGGGCCCTTAGGAAGCATCACTACAAACAAAGCTAGTGGAGGTGATGGAATTCCAGTTGAGCTATTTCATATCCTAAAAGGTGATGCTGTGAAAGTGCTCCACTCAATATGCCAGCAAATTTGGAAAACTCAGCAGTGGCCACAGGACTGGAAAAGGTCAGTTTTCATTCCAATCCCAAAGAAAGGCAATGCTAAAGAATGCTCAAACTACCGCACAATTGCACTCATCTCACATGCTAGTAAAGTAATGACAAAATTCTTCAAGTGAGGCTTCAACACTATGTGGACCATGAACTTCCAGATGTTCAAGCTGGATTTAGAAAAGGCAGAGGAATCAGAAATCAAATCAACAAGATCTGTTGGATCATCAAGAAAGCAAGAGAGTTCCAGAAAAACACCTATTTCTGCTTTATTGACTACGCCAAAGCCTTTGACTGTGTGGATCACAACAAACTGTGTGGAAAATTCTGAAAGAGATGGGAATACCAGACCACCTGACCTGCCTCCTGAGAAATCTGTATGCAGGTCAGGAAGCAAAAGTTAGAACTGGACATGGAACAACAGACTGGTTCCAAATTGAGAAAGAAGTACGACAAGGCTGTACATTGTCACCCTGCTTATTTAACTTCTACGCAGAGTACATTATGCGAAATGCCAGGCTGGATGAAGCACAAGCTGAAATAAGACTGCCAGGAGAAATATCAATAACCTCAGAGATGCAGATGACACCACCCTTATGGCAGAAAGCGAAGAATTAAAGAGACTCTTGATGAGAGTGAAAGAGGAGAGTGAAAAAAAAAGGCTTAAAATTCAATATTCAAAAAACTAAGATCATGGCATCTGGTCCCATCACTTCAAGGCAAATAGATAAGGAAACAATGGAAACAGTGACAGACTGTTTTGGGGGGTTCCAAAATCACTGCAGATGGTGACTGCAGCCATGAAATTAAAAGATGCTTACTCCTTGGAAGAAAAGCTATGACCAACCTAGACAGTATGTTAAAAAGCAGAGACATTACTTTGCCAACAAAGGTCCATCTAGTCAAGGCTATGGTTTTTCCAGTAGTCATGGATGGATGTGAGAGTTGGACTGTGAAGAAGGCTGAGCGCCGAAGAATTGATGCTTTTGAACTGTGGTGTTGGAGAAGTCTCTTGAGAGTCCCTTGGACTGCAAGGAGATCCAACCAGTCCATTCGGAAGGAGATCAACCCTGGGATTTCTTCAGAAGGAATGATGCTAAAGCTGAAACTCCAGTACTTTGGTCACCTCATGCGAAGAGCTGACTCATTGGAAAAGACTTTGATGCTGGGAGGGATTGGGGGCAGGAGGAGAAGGGGACGACAGAGGATGAGATGGCTGGATGGCATCACTGACTCAATGGACATGAGTTTGGGTGAACTCTGGGAGCTGGTGATGGACAGGGAGGCCTGGCGTGCTGCAATTCATGGGGTCGCAAAGAGTCGGACATGACTGAGTGATTGAACTGATCTGAATGGTGAACTCTAAGAGGGTTTACACCAAGAGTGGCCTTTATTACCTGATGCTGCCAGTGTGCCTGTCCCTGTGGTGAGCCCCTGCCAACTCATGCCTCCACAGGAGACCCTCCAACACTAGCAAGTAGTTTTGGTTCAGTAACCTAGTGCTCCTTTCCTCTGGGACTTGGTGCACACAAAATGTTTGTACCCTCTAAGACTGGAGTTTCTGTTCCTCAGTCCTGTGGAAGTCCTGTAATCAAATCCCATTGGCCTTGAAGGCCAGATTCCCTAGGGATTCCCAGTTCCTTTGACATATTGGTTTTTATCATGATTGTACCCCTCCTGCTGTCTCACTATGGCTTGTCTTCGGATGTGGGGTATCTTGTTTTGGTGGGTTCCAGTGTTCTCTTGTCAATGATTGTTCAAAAGCTAGTTGCAATTTTGGTGTTCTCACAGGAGGACATGAGCGTACATCCTTCTACTCTGCTGTCTTGAACCAGAACCTATATGTAATCTTCATGGTAACCACAAAGGAAAACTCTCTAATATGTACATAAAAGATAATGTGAAAGGAATGTATGCATAACACTAAAGAAACTCATCAAATCACAAGGTAAGAGAGCAGAACAGAAACAAACCAGAAAACCGCCAGAAAACAATTAACAAAATGGCAGTAAGTGCATATGTATCAGTAATTACACACCTATCAATAATTACTTTAAATATAAGCAGGCTAAATTCTCCAATCAAAAGACATAGAGTAGCTGGGTGGATTAAAAAAACAAACATATGCTGCCTGTTAGATTTACTTCAGATGTTAGGACACACTCTGACTAAAAGTGAAGGGATAGAAAAAGATGTTCCATGCAAATGGAAACCAAAAGAAAGATTGGGTAACTATACTTACATCAGACAAAATAAACATTAAAATAAAGACTGTAGTAAAAGACAAAGAAGGGCATTACATAATGATAAAGGGGTCAATCCAACCACAGGATATAACATTTGTAAATATTTATGTACTCAACATAGCACCTAAATATATAAAGCAAATATTAATAGATGTAATGGGAGAAACTGACAGTAATAAAAAATGTGATACATTTTAATAGCCCATTTACATTAATGGACAGGTCATTCAGACAGAAGATCAATAAGGAAACACTGGTCTTAAAAGACACACTAGGCCAGATTAATTTAATGTATATAGAACATTCCAGCCAAAAGCAAGGTATTATACATCCTTCTTATTGCACATGCAACACTCTCCAGGATAGAGCCTATTTAACAAAAAAATCACAATAAATTTAAGAAAAAGAGAAATTTTAAAAAGTACTTTGAGACAAGTGAAAATGGAAATACAACTTACCAAAATCTATAGGATGGAGTGAAATAAGTTTTAAGAGGAAACTTAACAGTGATACAGGTCTGCTTCAAGCACAAGACAAACTTCAAATAAATAATTTAACTTTACAAATAAAGGAACTAGGAAAAGAAGTGAAGCCTAGAGTTAGTAGAAGGAAGGATATAATAAAAATCAGAGTAGAAAGACATGAAAGAAAGACTAAAAAGACAACAGAAAAGATCAATGAAACTAAGAGCTGGTTCCTTGAAAAGATAAACAAAATAAACAGATCTTTAGCTAGACTCACCAGGAAAAAAAAAAAAACAAAACAGGAAAGGCTCAAATAAATAAAATCAGAAATGAAAGAGAAGTTACAACTGATACCACAGAAATACATAGGATCATAAAAAATACTAAGAGCAATTATATGTCAACAAATTGGACAACCTAGAAGAATTGTATAAATTCCTAGAAACACAATCCTCCAAGACTGAATCATGAAAAAATAGAAAATCTGAATAGACAGATTACTAATAATAATGAGATTGAATCAGTAATCAAAAACTGTTCATCCCCCAATAAAAGTCCAGGACCATGGTTTCATTGGTGAATTCTACCAAATATTTAAATAAGATTTAATACCTATCCTTCTCAAACTCTTCCAAAAAACTGAAGAGAAAGGAATGCTTCCAAACTCATTTTACAAGGCCATCATGACTTGATACCAACCAGACAAGAATATCAAAAGAAAAGTACAGGCCAATATCACTGATGTACATAGATACAGATATCTTCAACAAAATAATAACAAACCAAACCCAACAATTTATTCTAGGAATGCAAGGATGGTTCACCACCCACAAATCAATTAACAAGATATACATGAACAAAACGAAGGATAAAAATCAAGATTATAACAACAATTGCAAAAAAGCATTTGACAAAATTCAACATTCATTTATGACAAAAACTCTCAACAAAGTGGGTAGAGAGGGAAACATACCTCAACATATTAAAGGCTATATATGACAAACCCACTGTTAACATCATATTCAATGGTGAAAGCTGAAAGCTTTTCCTCTAAGATCAGGAATAAGATAAGGATGTCCACTCTTGTCACTTTTATTCAACATGGTATTGGAAGTCCTAGCCAGAGCAATAAGGCAAGATGCAGAAATAAATGGCATCCAAACTGGAAAGGAAGAAGTAAAATTTTCACTATTTATGGACAATATATAAAATGCTAATAACATATCAAAAAAACTGTAAGACCTAATAAATAAATTCAGAAAAATTGCAGAGTACAAACTAAATATACAAATATCTGCTGTATTTCTACACACTAACAATGAACTGTTAAAAAAGAAGTTGAGAAAACAATCCCATGTACAATAGTATCAAAAAAAAAAAAAATACCCATGAGCAAATTTAACCAAGGAGGTGCAAGACCTGTATATCGAAAAGTGTAAGACACTAATGAAAGAAACTGAAAACACAAATTAATGGAAAGATGTTTTGTACTCATGGTTTGGATGAATTAATATTGTTAAAATGTCCATATTACCCAAAGCAATCTACAGATTCAATGTAATCCCCATCAAAATCCCAATGGCACATTTCACAGAAATACAGCAATCTTAAAATTTATATGGAACCACAAAAGACCCCAAATAGCCAAAACAGTCTTGAGAAAGACGAACAAAGCTGAAGACACTGCACTCATTGACTTCAAACTCAATGATTTAGCATAAAAAGCAGACATGTGGATCAATTTTAAGAAAAATAGCCCAGAAACAAATCCCATGCATACATGTTCAATTAATTTATGACAAAGGAGGTTAAGATTATACCATGAAGTGAAAGTAAAGTCACTCAGTCATGTCTGACTCTTTGTGACCCCATGGACTGTACCCTACCAGGCTCCTCCCTCCATGGGATTCTCCAGGCAAGGTACTGGAGTGGGTTGCCATTTCCTTCTCCAGGGGATCTCCCCAACCCAGGGATCACACCTGGGTCTCCTGCATTCCAGGCAGATGCTTTTAACCTCTGAGCCACCAGGGAAGCCCAAGATTATACAATGGACACTCTTTAATAAATGGTGCGAGGAAAACTGGAAAGCCACGTGCCAAAGGATGAAACTTATACCATCTTATACCATACACAAAAATTAACTCAAGAGACTACAGACTTGAATATAAGACTTGAAACCACTGAACTAGAAGAAAATAGAGGCAGTCAGCTCGAGGACATTAGTTTTGGTAATTAATTTGTATCTGACTCCAAAAGCAAAGCAACAAAAGCAAAAACAAACAAATGGGATTACATCAAACTAAAGCTTCTGTACAGCAAAGAACACCATCAACAAAATGAAAAGACAACCTCCTAAGTGAGAGAAAATCTTGGTAAATTATGTATCTGATAAAAAATTAATATTCAAAATATATAAAGAACTCATACAACTCAATAACAAAAAGCCAAAAATCTGATTATGGAATGGACAGAGGAGACAACCTCCTAAGTGAGAGAAAATCCTGGTAAATCGTGTATCTGATAAAAAATTAATATTCCAAATACATAAAGAACTCATACAACTCAATAACAAAAAGCCAAAAATCTGATTATGGAATGGACAGAGGACATTATGGAATGGCCAGCAGACACAAGAAAAGATGCTCAACATCACTAATCATCAGGGAAGTAAAAATCAAAACCACAATGAAATATACCTTCATTCCAGTAACAGTGGCTCTTATTAAAAAGACAGGCGATAACAAGGGTTGGTAAGGATGTTGAGAAAAGGACACCCTTGTGCACTGTTATGGACATGGAACAACAGACTGGTTCCAAATAGGAAAAGGAGTACATCAAGGCTGTATATTGTCACCCTGCTTATTTAACTTATATGCAGAGTACATCATGAGAAACGCTGGACTGGAAGAAACACAAGCTGGACTCAAGACTGCTGGGAGAAAATCAATAACCTCAGATATGCAGATGACACCACCCTTATGGCAGAAAGTGAAGAGGAGCTAAAAAGCCTCTTGTTGAAAGTGAAAGAGGAGAGTGAAAAAGTTGGCTTAAAGCTCAACATTCAGAAAATGAAGATCATGGCATCTGGCCCCATCACTTCATGGGAAATAGATGGGGAAACAGTAGAAACAGTGTCAGACTTTGTTTTTTTGGACTCCAAAATCACTGCAGATGGTGACTGCAGCCATGAAATTAAAAGGCGCTTACTCCTTGGAAGAAAAGCTATGACCAACCTAGATAGTATATTCAAAAGCAGAGACATTACTTTGCCGACTAAGGTCTGTCTAGTCAAGGCTATGGTTTTTTCCAGTGGTCATGGATGGATGTGAGAGTTGGACTGTGAAGAAGGCTGAGCGCCGAAGAATTGATGCTTTTGAACTGTGGTGTTGGAGAAGACTCTTGAGAGTCCCTTGGACTGCAAGGAGATCCAACCAGTCCATTCTGAGGGAGATCAACCCTGGGATTTCTTTGGAAGGAATGATGTTAAAACTGAAGCTCCAGTACTTTGGCCACCTTATGCGAAGAGCTGACTCATTGGAAAAGACCCTGATGCTGGGAGGGATTGGGGGCAGGAGGAGAAGGGGACGACCGAGGATGAGATGGCTGGATGGCATCACGGACTCAATGGACGTTGAGTATGGGTGACTCCAGGAGTTGGTGATGGACAGGGAGGTCTGGCGTACTGCGATTCATGGGGTTGCAAAGAGTCGGACACGACTGAGCGACTGAACTGTGCACTGTTAGTGTAATTAATGTTTAGCACAGTGCTATGGAAAATAGTATAGAAGTTTCCCCTCAAATTAAAAATAGAACCAACCTGTGATCCATCTAGCAATTCTACTTCGGGTTATTTATCTGAAGAAAATGAAAACATTAATTTGAAAAAATATATGCACCCCTACATTCACTGAAGCATTAGTAATAAGAGCCAAGAAATGGAAACAACGTAAGTGTCTGCTGATAATGAATAGTAGTCCATATATGTATCTATATGTGCACACACGCTGGGCTTCCCTAGTGTCTCAGACTGTAAAGAATCTGCCCATGATGCAGGAGACCTGGGCTCAATCCCTGGGTTGGGAAGATCCCCTGGAGAAGGGAATGGCTACCCACTCTAGTACTCTCACCAGGAGAATTCCACGAACAGAGGAGGCTGGTGGGCTACAGTCCATGGAGTCACAAAGAGTTGGACATGACCGAGCAACACATACACACACACCAGAATACTACTCAGCCATAAAAAGTATGAAATATTGCCATTTATGACAACACAGATGGAACTTGAGGGTATTATGCTAAGTAAAATAAGTCAGACAGAGAAAGACAAATACCATATGATTTCACCTACATGTGGAATCTAAAAACAAAAACACACAATATGAAATTCACAGGTACGAGGATTATAATGGTGGTTGCCAGGAGGGTTGGGAGGGTAAGCAAAGTCGGTTAAGGGGGTCAAGAGGTATAAACTTTCTATCAATAACGTTTTATAATATATTGACGTATGATAAATGATGTAGACACACTTATTATGGATGTCATTTTGCAGTGTGTATAAATACTCAAGCATTATGATGTACACCTGAAATTAATATAATGGCATATGTCAATAAAAAAGTGAAGGATTTTTGGAAAGTGGGACATGACACTAAAGTTCATTTATAATGTGTGAAACTTTGATTAAAACATAAAACTTTATTAATTAAACTTTGTTAGTTAAATCACGATGATATATACTTAAATATCTTAGTTTCATCAATTATAAATCAAAAAAGCAAACATTTTAAATAAATAACTTAAAACAGGAGAAATGTGAGAAAACCTAGAAAAAATTCTGGAAAATAATGAGCTGGGGACAAATACTACCCTAATTTTCATTGCATACCATTCTCTAGTATTTGAATTTTTTGGACTGGTACATGCTTTAAATGGATAAACTTTACTTTTTAGAGCAGTTTTTGGTTCATGGCAAAATTGAACAAAAAGATGGAATGTTGCCATATAGTCCAACTCCCCACATATGTACAACTTCCCCAAGTCTGACATCGCTTCCACTGTTTCCTCATCTACTTCCCATGAAGTGATGGGACCAGATGCCATGATCTTCATTTTCTGAATGTTGAGCTTTAAGCCAACTTTTTCACTCTCCTCTTTCACTTTCATCAAGAGGCTTTTTAGTTCTTCACTTTCTGCCATAAGGGTGGTGTCATCTGCATATCTGAGGTGATCGATATTTCTCCCGGCAATCTTCATTCCAGCTTGTGCTTCTTCCAGCCCAGTGTTTCTCATGATGTACTCTGCATATAAGTTAAATAAGCAGGGTGACAACTGTTCCATGTCCAGTTCTAACTGTTGCTTCCTGACCTACATACAGATTTCTCAAGAGGCAGGTCAGGTGGTCTGGTATTCCCATCTCTTTCAGAATTGTCCACAGTTTCTTGTGATCCACACAGTCAAAGGCTTTGGCATAGTCAATAAAGCAGAAATAGATGATTTTCTGGAACTCTCTTGTTTTTTCCATGATCCAGAGGATGTTGGCAATTTGATCTCTGGTTCCTCTGCCTTTTCTAAAACCAGTTTGAACATCTGGAAGTTCACGGTTCATGTATTGCTGAAGCCTGGCTTGGAGAATTTTGAACATTACTTTACTAGCATGTGAGATGAGTGCAATTGTGTGGTAGTTTGAGCATTCTTTGGCATTGCCTTTCTTTGGGATTGGAATGAAAACTGACCTTTTCCAGTCCTGTGGCCACTGCTGAGTTGTCCAAATTTGCTGGCATATTGAGTGCAGCACTTTCACAGCATCATCTTTCAGGATTTGAAATAGCTCAACTGGAATTCCATCACCTCCACGGAATGAAGGAGGGCAAAGATTAATAGAGTTTTTCCAAGAAAATGCACTGGTCATAGCAAACATCCTCTTCCAACAACACAAGAAAAGACTCTACAGATGCACATCACCAGATGGTCAACACCGAAATCAGATTGATTATATTCTTTGCAGCCAAGATGGAGAAGCTCTATACAGTCAACAAAAACAAGACCAGGAGCTGACTGTGACTCAGATCATGAACCCCTTATTGCCAAATTCAGACTCTAATTGAAGAAAGTAGGGAAAACCACTAGACCATTCAGGTATGACCTAAATCAAATCCCTTATGATTATACAGTGGAAGTGAGAAGTAGATTCAAGGGACTAGATCTGATAGATAAGAGTGTCTGATGAACTATGGACTGTGGTTTGTAACACTGTACAGGAGACAGGGATCAAGACCATCCCCATGGAAAAGAAATGCAAAAAAGCAAAACAGCTGTCTGGGGAGGCCTTACAAATAGCTGTGAAAAGAAGAGAAGCAAAAAGCAAAGGAGAAAAGGAAAGATATAAGCATCTGAATGCAGAGTTCCAAAGAATAGCAAGGAGAGATAAGAAAGCCTTCTTCAGCAATCAATGCAAAGAAATAGAGGAAAACAGCAGAATGGGAAAGACTAGAGATCTCTTCTAGAAAATTAGAGATACCAAGGGAACATTTCAAGCAAAGAATACATTAGTTTTATAAAAAAACTGCCAAACTGTTTTCCAAATTTGCTGTACCATTTTGCTTCCCCACCAGTAATCAATGAGAATTCTATTATTCCACATCCTCACCAGTATTTGTTGTTTTGGATTTTGTCTATTCTAAAATCCAAATGTAGTAATAGTTCATTGTTGTTTTAATTAGCAATTCCCTAATGATGTATGATGTTGAACACCTCTTCATACCCTTATTTGCCATCTGTATGCCTTCTTTATGATGTGTCTGTTTATGTCTTTTGCCCATTTTTTAATCAGGCTGCTTGTTTCCTTATTGTTGATTTTAGGAGTTATTTGCATATTTTCAGTAACAGTCCTTTATCAGATGTGTCTTTCATAAATATTTTCCTCCAGTCTGTGGCTTATCTTCTCATTCTATTGTCTTTCACAGAGAAGATTTTAGTAGTAGTGAAGTTCAGTTTAGCAATTATTTCTTCCACGGATTATGTTCTTAATGTTTATCTAAAACATCATCGCCAAATTCAAAGTCATCTAGGTTTTCTCCCATCTTCTAGGAATTTCATAGTTCTGCATCCTAGGTTCAGGTCTATGATCCAGGTTTTGAGTTGATTTTTATGAAAGTTGTAAGGTCTGTGTCTAGATTCATTTCTTTGCCTGTGACTCTCCAGTTGCTCCAGCACCATTTGTTGAAAAGACTATCTCCGTTCCATTCTATTACTTTAGC
This sequence comes from Aepyceros melampus, assembly GCA_006408695.1. NCBI lineage: Eukaryota > Metazoa > Chordata > Mammalia > Artiodactyla > Bovidae > Aepyceros > Aepyceros melampus. The sequence continues at coordinate 92,592 of SJXQ01007213.1, read as the reverse complement.
TCCACTGTCAAAGATTAGTTGACTAGCGTAATTTGGGTGTATTTCTGGGCTTTCTATGGTGTTCCACTGATCTATTTGTCTATTCTTTTACCAATTCCATACTGTTTTGATTACTGTGATTTGTAGTAAGTTTTGAAGTCAAAGTGGCAAAACTGACTTTGCTCTTCTCCAATATTGTTGGTTATTGCATCTTCTTACAGAAAAAGGGAATACCAGACCACCTTACCTGTCTCCTAAGAAACCTATCTGTGGATCAAGAAGCAACAGTTAGAACCAGACACGGAACAATGGACTGGTTCAAAACTGGGAAAGGACCACATCAAGGCTGTATATCATCACGCTGCTTATTTAACTTATATGAAGAGTACATCGTGGGAAATGCTGGGCTGAATGACTCACAGCTGGAATCAAGATTACTGGGAGACAATGTTCACTACAGCACTATTTACAATAGCTGCAAAATGGAAGCAACCTAGATGTCTATCAACAGACAAATGGGTAAAGAAATTGCGGTACATATACATATTGGTTATTACTTAGCCACAAAAAGGAACACATTTGAGTCTGGTCTAATGAGGTGGATAAACCTAGAGCCTATTATACAGAGTGAAGTAAAGTCAGAAAGAGAAAGATAAATACTGTATACTAAAGCATATTTATGGAATCTAGAAAGATGGTACCAATGAATTTATTTGCAAGGCAGCAATGGAGAAACAGACATAGAGAACCAACTTATGGACACAGGGAGAGGGGAGGAGAGGGTAAGGTGTATGGAGAGAGTAACATGGAAACTTACTTCCATATGTAAAATAGACAGCCAATGGGAATTTGCATTATGTCTCAGGGAACTCAAACAGGGGCTCTGTATCAACTTACAGGGGTTAGATGGGGAAGGAGATGGGAAGGAGTTTCAAGAGGGAAGGGATATATGTATACTGATGGCTGATTCATGCTGATGTTTGACAGAAAACAACAAAATTTCTGTAAAGCAATTATCCTTCAAAATAAATAAATAAAAAGATTACCTTTTAAACCTCAGATGTGCAGATGATACCACTCTAATGGCATAAAGTGAAGAAGAATTAAAGAGCCTCTTGATGAGGCTGAAAAGAACAGAGTGAAAAAGCTGGCTTAAAACTTAACATTCAAAAAACTTAAGATTGTGGTATCTGGTCCCATCAGTTCATGGCAAATAGAAAAAGTGGCAACAGTGGCAAATTTTATTTTCTTGGGCTCCAAATTCATGGTGGGCTGTGACTGCAGGCATGAAATTAAGATGCTTGCTCCCTGGAAGGAAAGCTATGACAAACCTACATAACATATTAAAAAACACAGGCATCACTTTGCTGACAAAGGTCCATATACTCAAAGCTATGGTTTTTCCAGTAGTCATGTATGGATGTGAAAGTTGGGCCATAAAGAAGGCTGAGTGCAGAAGGAATGCTTTCAAATTGTGGTGCTGGAGAAGACTTGAGAGTCGCTTGGACAGCAAGGAGATAAAATCAGTCAATCCTAAAGGAAATCAACCCTGAATATTCATTGGAAGGACTGATGCTGAAAGCTGAAGCTCCAACACTTTGTCCATCTGATTCAAAGAGCCAACTCACTGGAAAAGACTCTGATGCTGGGAATGATCGAGGGCAGGATAAGGAGGCAGCAGAGGGTGAGATGGTTGGGAGCATTACCGACTCAATGGACATGAGTTCAAGCATATTCAAGGAGATAATGAAGGACAGGGAAGAGAGGACCATGGAGTCTCAAGCAGTCAGACAATGACTAAGTGACTGAACAACAAATTGCCTCTCCATATAAATGTTATCAGTTTACTGATATCTACAAAATAACTTGCTAGAATTTCAATCAGGATTGCATTGAATCTATAGATAAAGTTCATAAGAACTGACATCTTAACAATATTGTTTTCCTTTCCATGAACATGCGATCAGTTCAGTTGCTTAGTCGTGTCTGACTCTGCAACCCCAAGGACTGCAGCACACCAGGCTTTCCTGTCCATCACCAACTCCCAGAGCTTGCTCAAACTCACGTCCATCAAGTCAGTGATGCATCCAACCATCTTATCCTCTGCTGTCTCCTTCTCCTCTTGCCTTCAGTCTTTCCCAGCATCAGAGTCTTTTCCAGTGAGTCAGTTCTTCTCATCAGGTGGCCAAAGTATTGGAGTTTCAGCTTCAGCATCAGTACTTCCAATGAATATTCCGGACTGATTTCCTTTAGGAATGGCTGGTTTGATCTCCTTGCAGTCCAAGGGACTTTCAAGAGTCTTCTCCAATACCACAGTTCAAAATCACAATTCTTCAGCACTCAGCTTTCTTTATGATCCAACTCTCACATCCATATATGACTACTGGAGAAACCATAGCTTTGACAAAATAATCTTTGTTGGCAAAGTAATGGCAGCCCACTCCAGTACTCTTGCCTGGAGAATCCCATGGAGGGAGGAGCCTGGTAGACTGCAGTCCATGGGGTCACAAAGAGTTGGACACGACTGAGTGACTTCACTTTCACTTTCACTCACTGGCAAAGTAATGTTTCTGCTTTTTATTTTATTTTATTTTAGTTTTTTGTTTGTTTCTGCTTTTTAATATGCTGTCTAGGTTGGTCATAACTTTTCTTCCAAGGAGCAAGTGTCTTTTAATTTCTTGGCTGCAGTCACCATCTGTGTGATTTTGGAGCCCAAGAAAATAAAGTCCGTCGCTGTTTCCACTGTTTCCCCATCTATCTGCTATGAAGGGATGGGACTGGATGGAATGATCTTAGTTTTTTGAATGTTGAGTTTTAAGCATCACTCTCCTCTTTCACTTTCATCAAGAGGCTCTTTAGTTCTCTTCGCTTTCTGCCATAAGGGTGGTGTCATCTTCATATCTGAGGTTATTGATATTTCTCCCAGCAATCTTGATTCCAGCTTGTGCTTCATCCAGCCCAGCATTTCACATGATGCACTCTGCATACAAGTTAAATAAGCAGGATGACAATATACAGCCTTGACATACTCCTTTCCCAATCTGGAACCAGTCTGTTGTTCCACGTCCAGTTCTAACTGTTGCTTCTTGACCTGCATACAGATTTCTCAGGAGGCAGATCAGGTGGTCTGGTATTCTCATCTCTTTCAGAATTTTCCTGTTTGTTGTGGTCCAGCCAAAGGCTTTGGTGTAGTCAATAAAGCAGATGTTTTTCTAGAACATGGAATATATCTCCATTTATTTCTTCTTTGATATATTTTATGTTTTATAGTTCTCCTCATATAGATCTCTCTCATAGATGTTTTATGAGATTTGTATTTAATTTTTACAGTTTTGATGTAAATGGCAGTATGTTTTAAATTTCAAATTCCTCTTGTTCACTGCTGGTATACAGGAAAGTGGTGACTTTTGTAGTGACCTTGCATCCTATGATGACTTTTGTAAAGTGACCTTGTAATCCTACAATGTTGCTATTATTACTTATTAGTTTTTTTTTTTTTTTTGGTTGCTAATTCTTTTGGATTTTTTCTACATAGGCAATAATGACATCTTTGAGTAAAAATTTTTATTTCTTCTTTCCTCATCTGTATACTTTTTCTTGCCTAATAACATCAGCTAGGACTTCCAGTACAATGCTGAAAAGCATTGGTGAGAGATGATGTCCTTGACTCGTTCCTGGTCTTTTTGTTGTTTTTCACAGTTCTGGAGGCTTAGAAGTTCAAAATTAAGGTGTCTGCAGGACCACGCTCTCTTAAATTGTCAGGAAAAACTGTTCTGTGCCCTTCTCTTACCTTCTGGTGTTCATTGATTCGCAGTTGCGTAACTCCTTTAGTCTCACAGTGTTCTTCCTCTGTCTTCACATCTTAAAAGATATTACTTATATCGACTAAAGGCCCACCCTACTTTCGATGATCTCATCTTCACTGATTACATCTGCAATGACTTGATTTTCAAATAAAGTCACATTCTGTAGTGGCAGTGAGAGCTTCAACACATCTTTTTGGAGGATCCAATCCAACCCATAAAAAGTCTTTACTATGTAAGTAAAACTATGCTAAGTTGCTTCAGTCATGTCTAACTCTACTGATTGCAGCCTGCCAGGCTCCTCTGTCCATGGGATTCTCCAGACAAGAATATGGGAGTGGGTTGCCATTTCCTTCTCAGGGATCTTCCCCACCAAGGGATTGAACCCACGTCTCTTTTGTCTCTTTACTACTAGCACCACCTGAGAAGTCCAAGTAAAACTGACAAATTAGTAAAACAAAAACAAAAAAAATCCACAAAAAATCCACCAGAACAAGAACAGGAAATTAACTCACATAAACTATATACACACATACACTCACACAGATATAGCACACTACATTTAAGAATTCATGAATCTTTCCTCTAACCCTGTTCCTCCCCAAGACATCCTCATGTCAATGACTGACACCAACCTGCATCCAGTTGTTAGGGACAAACCAAGGCATCATTCAGGAATCCCCCCTTCCCCTCATTAACTACAACCAAGGATCAGGACTGTAACCAAAAGTAGGGTCTGGCTGCTTGTCATTCAAAAAGTCAATAAAGAGGCAAGGTTATTGGAATGGAAAGTTTGCTTTATTTTAGATGCCAGCAGCTAGGGTATGGGTGGTGTAGAGGGTGGACACCTGTCCAAAGGCCAACTCTGCCCCCTGAAAATCAGTGGACAAGAGATTTTAAAGGCTGAGGGAAAGGGCTACATGCAGAAACTGCACAGTCAGCTCTGACAATCACCTTGAAATTGGTCATCAGTGTTCTGATCAGTGTCACCTTGATTGTTTTAAGTACAGTTAGTCTTCTGTTTCAAGGTTGGTTTGTTCTCACTTCTTTGAAGCCAATTCTTGGAATTATGGCAGCTTATGTCATGGTTACAGTCTGGTCATATGTGGTTAACTTCTACCTGGTTGGGGTTTCAGTAACCATAAGACAGCTCACAGGATTTGGCTCAGAATGTTATCTATAGTGCCTGAGAAGGAAGGAAAGGTCCTTGACTTTGTTTATGGACTAAATTATTATTACTTGGTCTCCTTGACTGCTTTCCTTTGTTTCTGCATGTTCTTACTTCTCTGATAAAACTTACTACGTAGCTAAAGTTTTTTCAACAGACAAAAGGCAGGCAGAGGATGTACAAGGCAATGACCTCAGGGTCCTGCTGTTTTATGACCAGTTAATTTTACTTCATTGGTACCTTCCATATCTCTCCAGTTATCTAGTCGCACCACCTACAAAGCTATGATGGTCTCTGGTCTGGACTACTCCTGCAACCTCCAAGACAAATCTCTTTGATTCCACTTTTGTTCCCTTACAGTAAGGTGAAACTGGTTTGTATGGGACAGTTTCAGTTTTTACTTGTTGTTTGACATCCTGTCCAGTTAGCAATCTTTCATTTGCAAAATGATCCCCATCTGGATGATAAATTATATGGTCACCCTACCTTACAGTCTTTTCTTCTCACAGTAGCTAAAGTCATTTTTTAAAATGTAAATTAGATCATGTTATTCCCCTACTTAAGACTCTTCAAAGATTTATTACATAAGAATAAAATCCAAATTCATGGTCTACAGGCCTTATATAGTCTAGTCCACCTACTTCTCATTGCTTTCAACTCTGTCTGTCACTTACATTCTAGCCTCACTGGCCTTTTGATTCCTCCAGTTAGTCATGCACCTTCTTATTTCTAATCTTTGCTTTTGCTACAGCCTTTGCTGTTACTTTATTCCCCAAGATCTTCTCCTAACAAATCTGTCATTTTGTTCTCAGATCAAATATTAACTCTTCAGAGAGGCCTTCTTTGAAGACACAATCTAATGTTCCCAAACCCACCCAAGTTGTTCTCTATTACATTGTTCACTTATTTCTTAGTTTATTGCTATTTCCCCACTAGAACATAGGTTCACTTTCACCTGTTCACCTTTGGTACCCAGGGACAGAGCATGTGCTCGACAAGTATTTAATGAGATAATGAATCACTACCTACAACCAAAGAAAAAAAATTAAAACCATGACAGCTCACAGAATCTAGCTATCAAACCAGCAAATACTGAAAAACCAAAAATGCCTTACTTTTCTTTCTAACACTCTGTGTATCATCTGACAGGACACCAATGTGATTGTTTACTCTTTGTCTCCCTCTGACTAAAATGAAATTTCCACAAAAACAGGGACTTGGTTTTGTATTTTTAGCTGCATTCTTAGCAACTGTATGCCAACAAGAGTGTCTGGCATATAGTAAGTGTTCCATAATTATTTACATATTTGGTAAATTGACAGTATCTAGGGGTGAGTAAGTAGAGAGGACTTCCCTGGTGGCTCAGAGGTTAAAGCGTCTGCCTCCAATGCGGGAGACCTGGGTTCGATCCCTGGGTCGGGAAGATCCCCTGGAGAAGGAAATGGCAACCCACTCCAGTATTCTTGCTTGGAGAATCTCATGGACTGAGGAGCCTGGTGGGCTGCAGTCCATGGGGTCACAAAGAGTCGGACACGACTGAGTGACTTTACTTACTTAAGTAGTAGAGAAAGGGGTACAGTGAGAATATAATTGGTGTACAATTTCTGTAGGAAATTTGACAATATATATCAAAAGTCCCCGAAGAGTCTTTAGACTCAGCAATCTCACTTCTAAGAGGAATTTATCCTAAACAAACAAATGAACAAAGGTACAAAGATTATTTATGAGGAAATTTCTGACTTGTTTTATAATAGAGAAAATTTAGAAATGGCAGCATAATACCCATTTATGGGAAAAGGTACATGTAATTATAAATCTGTACAAGGAAATACATTATAAATATTGGTGAAAATGTCTATTTGTTGATGTAGAAAAGTATATTAAGACAAAAAGGCAAACTAAAAAAAGAAGTATAACAAGATTTCATTTTTGCAAAAACACAGTGGGAGACACACGTGTGTATGAGCGCACACTGGCATCATAAAGAAAAGTTTAGGCAGGCAAACTTCAAAATGTTAGCATTGGTTATCTTTGTATGGTGAGATTAACGGCAATTTAAATTTTCTTTTGTATACATTTCTCAATCTTTGTAATTAGGCCAACCAAAATTAGCTGAACATGTTCTGCTTTTATAAGTGTGTGTGGGTGGGGAGAGGGGGAAGCAATAAATATAAAAAACACAGACGCGTTTCATCCACTTACTGAAGTCTAAAGCCCAGGTTAAGAGCCAGAAGTTCAGAAACATCAACTTCAGCATAGAAGGTGGCTTTCTGATTTCCTGAATTCAAGCAAGTTGTTTCCCCTCAGTCAATATTTGCAAAAAAGGAAAAAAAAAATCACAAAACTTGTTTCTTTTATTTCATTGCTTGCCAAGCTTGAGATAACAGCATAAAGTGTAGCAAAAGCTATCATCATTATGGTGGGCACTATACTTGCATTGTTTCATTAAAAACCTTCTAATGGTAATGGCAACCCACTCTAGTACTCTTGCCTAGAAAATCCCATGGATGGAGGAGCCTGGTAGGCTGCAGTTCACAGGGTCGCACAGAGTCGGACACGACTGAAGCGACTTAGCAGTAGCAGCAATGGTCCTGCCAGGTAGGTATTAATGTTCTCAAATGCAGAAGCTGAAAGAGACAACAGAACTTGCCAAAGCTCCCAGAGCTGTTGGGAGGATTGGAAAGTAGAGTTGGGGGAGTTCTTGATTTAAACAGGTTTCTCTGACCTCAGGGCCTTGAGGAAAAGCTGGACAAAGGTGCTTGAGAGTCTCTTAATGTCTCTGATATTTTGTGTGGTTATCCCACCACCCTTATAACTTACAAGAAGGATAAAAGGAGAACCAGCCAGGAGTTCTGAGAAAGCTGGAGTAAATATTTGGAGAAGCGAGATTTACATTGGGTGCTACTCTGGAACGTACCTTTCACTTCTCTTCAGTTCTAAATGGCTCCCTCTCAAAATGCTTGATTGAGTGGTCACAGAGGAGGAGGGGAAGTTTGTGAGACCCCTATGTATGTGCAAGGAGGGTTATAGCACATATCACAGACTTGGCTAAGGATGACATCTGGACACTTGAAGAAGGAAGTGGGCTCAGGATGATGGGAGGTGGACACGACTTGGGAGGAAAAAGCAAAGTTGGTAGGAAGTACAAAGTTAATGAGGGACTGAGAGGAGGAGGAGGAGGGAAGAGGAAAAACTAGGAGAGGCAGTTGAGGGTTATTCTGCAGTACTTTTTTCTTCCACCTTTTTTCTTTCTATATTCTTTCCCTTGATTATCTCAATCATAATTAGACCTTCACTGCTTCTATTTAGATAATTACCAAACCTCTCCAATCTTGACTGATCTCCAGAGTTCAAGTCCTCTGAGGCCCAAACTGAATGCAGCTTTTCTGCCACCTCAAGCCTGCTTCTGTTATATTCCCTCTCACCATCAAACGACTGTCTGAACTACTCTCTCCCCCATTCCATCAACCATTCTTTCATGCAACAAATATATCTAGTATGTCCCCCACACTGTACTAGGGACATCCAGTCACTTTTACCTTGAAAATCTCTTGTCTGTCCATCTCTTCTAAATTATTTACTGAACGTTATAGAGAATTCCTCTTGCTTGAACCATGGCAACACAGCAGTATAAGTTAACTGGTTTTGCATGCCATTCATTCTTATAGTGACCTAGATTTAACACTATACCTGAGACACAGAGTGGCTCACAGTGGAGGATTAGGGACTAAAAACGCTGGGAAGGGGATTGGAGGAGCAGAAGCTGGACTTGTCTTAATTAGTATTTACACAGGAAGAAAGGCGTTTACAAATAACATCAGCTTGACAATTCTGTTATTTCTGGGATGTGGCTTTAGGAGGCTAGGAAGATTGTTGGAAGTCTGATGTTGAGAGTCTCCTGCTATCGAAAAACCCCGCCCACCTCCCATCCGTTGAGTATTCTATAGCTACTTGTTGATTCTATCACCTTCTATGACAGAAGCCAGGAATGTTGTGTTCTTCATCGTATCCCCAGCTCTTAGACACCTGGCCTATAGTAGGGGCTCAATAAATATCTGTGGAGGATTCTAGAAAGGCAGGGACCATAGATGTTTTATTCACCACTTTAGGCAGAAGGACAAAGACTAACGAACCCAAGGGGTAAAGAAATCGTGGATGTTTCCCTCCCTATTCCTTTAAAGCTTGGTAAATGTTTGCGAAGCGCCATTAAGCGCCCTCCCGCACAACTCCAAAATCCGGCCCCTCGCTTGACTGCCAGGCCCTGGAGCTTGGCCACCCTCGGGCCCAGGCCCCAGCTTCCCTCCCTCCCCGCCCAGGCTCCTGTTACCTCCCTGCACACATCTGTACACACCACAGGCCAAACAATTACGCGCTCCCGCACGCCCGCCTCGAGGTCCGGGTCTCCCCAGAGGACCCCGTGTGTCCCCGGCCCCCGCCCAAGGCTCGGGGCAGCCCGCGGCCTGGCCTGAGGACCGCTGCCGGCTGCGGGCTCCAGCGGCCCCCGCACCTGGCGCGCCAGGACCTCGTCCTTGTCCCCGGCGGCCACTCTCCAGCCTCAGCCGCTCTGGGGCTTGAGCGCGGAGCCCGGGAGGCCCAGCGTCTCGACCCGGGGCCCGCCGCGCTCCTCGGGGCGGGACACACCGGGAAGGCGGGAAGCGGCTGCAGCTGTGAGGCGCCCGGGGCGGGCGGCGGAGCCGCGGAGAGCAGCGGGCTGGGCCGAGGGCTGTGCGAGCGGCGGCGGGCTCCGGCCGCGGCGGGGCTCGGCGAGCGGCGGCTCGCTCACTCACCACAGTCCGGCGGGGAAGCGTGCTGGGGGTCCGGGACAGGGCCCGGCGGAGCCTCCGCGCCCGGCCCGAGCGGGTCCCCCCGGAGCTCTCGGAGCCGCTGTCGTCCGAGATCACAATGAAGTCCTCCATGGCTGCGGGACCGGCCGAGGCAGCGCGCGGGCGACCAGCGACCCTGGCGGCGGCGACTTCGGTTCCTGCTGCTGAGGTGGGGGCCGAAGACAGCGAGAACTATCGGCCCCCGGCCCCGCCCCTTCCCGCCCCGCCGGCCCCGCCCCCTGCGCTCCGGGGCCCGCCCCCTGCGCTCCGGGGCCCGCCCCCTGGCGGTGGCGGGCGGCGGGCGGCGGCGGCGGCGGCGGGGTCAGGGCCGCCGTCACGGCACTTGGCAGTGGCCCTGGTCCTCCCTTCCGGAGGAGAAAACGGAGAGAAGGGGAAAGATCAAGTCGCAGCCGGCTTGGGCTGGTGTTGGGGCCGGTCGTGCGGGACGCTGAGGCTCTGAGGGCTTTCCCCGCTGCTTCCAACTGACTCCAGTGTGAAGTGAGGTGTGAATAGGCCTTTCTGACCACCATAAAGGGCTTCAACGGACTCACCCGGAGAGGCCCTTTGAATATGGGACCCAGGCTTGGACTGGCGGGGTGCGGTTAGGTGCAGGGGATTGACTGAAGGTGGGTGAGCTGGCCTTTGGTTGAGTAGGGGGAGAAAGGCCCTCTTCTTTTTTTTTTTTTTAAATTAATTTTTATTTTTTTAGTTTGTTTTGCTTTACAATACTGTATTCATTTTGCTATACATTGACATGAATTAGCCACGAGTATACATGAACTCCCAATCCCGACCCCCACCGGTAATGATAAACTTGTACGCAAGACAGCAAAAGAGACACAGATGTATAGAACGGCTTTTTGGACTCTGTGGGAGAGGGAGAGGGTGGGATGGGTTGGCAGAGTGGCAGTGTAACATGTGTGATGTCGTGAGTGAAACGAATCGCCAGGCCCTCTTCTTTGTGCACACATGCAGGCCCCTCTGTAGGATCACTTCCCAGAAGTGGAATTACTGAGTCGAAGGCGCTGTGCTGTTGTTTTGATAAGTGAGGCAGAATACTAAGTTGTACCAATTTGCGGGTTCCACCAACAATCTATGTCACTCAGGAATTTAAACAGGTTTAGAGATTTGTTCAGTTGATAGCAGGATCAGAGATTGGGAAAAAATGTACAAAGAGAAGCGGTGAAGGAGCAGACAATTGTGAATAGTTCGATGTAATGAAGAGCAAAAAAGATAACCCAGTGGATGGAGAAGGGGCCAGTAGTTGGTATAGGAAAGGAATTGTGTTACAATAAATGTGGAGTATTGACCCAATCTTGCTGCTCAGGCTCTAGCAATTTGGCAACATGTTATTAACAGATCCAAAGGAAAATGAGTTTATCAAAAAGGGGATTGGTTCCTAAAGGAATGGCTATCAGGTGCTATCTAAGCACCTTCTAGAGCAGCGATTCTCAAACCTTAGTGAGGATCAGAATCACCCACGAGGCTTGTTAAAACAGACTCTGGACCCCACCCCAGACTTTCTGATTTAGTAGGTATGAGGTGGGGCCACCCAAATTCATTTTTAACGAGATCCCAGGTGATGTCAGTGCTGCTATTGTGGGGTCCACTGCATCGAAAACCCACAGGTCAGTGGCCACAGATTTCAGATGTTCTGGTGGTATGTTTGAAATCATCCTTGTGAAGGGATTTATTAAATTTTTTATCTTCACCAAATGCCATTAAACATTTAGTTTAACTTCTTTTCTGGGTTTCTGTGACTTGCACCTCTGTTACAACTTCTTTTCATTCTCCTTAGCTGACTGACTTAGTAAGTCCTCTAACTCACTCCTTAAATCATAGAGTTCCTTATGACCTTTGCATACTCTGCCTCCACAATCTCAACCATTTCCAATACTTTAATGATACTTTTTATGGTCGTGACTCCCATATGTTTATCTTCAGCCCAGCCCTGTCTTCAAATTTCCGGATGTGTTTATCCAAATGTCTGTTGAGCCTCACGGGCATCTCAAGTTGAATATGTCCAAAAGTGAACTCAAAAATACCTGTCCCCTACCCTGTGAACTCCGGTAGTTGGTGATGGACAGGGAGGCCTGGCGTGCTGTGATTCATGGGGTCGCAAAGAGTCGGACATGACTGAGAGACTGAACTGAACTGAACTGAACTGAACCCTGTTCTCCAGAAATAAAGCCTGTTTCTTCTCTGTGTTCCCTCCTTCAGTGACTGGTGGTACCACCAGCCAGTAATTGCTCAAGTCAGAAATCTGAGCTTTATGCTCTCAAAAAATCCTATCTCTTTTACCCCCTAAATAATTCTTGCACTCACTTGCATCTTTAGGTTTTTCACCTTAGCTTACTTGCTCCTGCTAAGTAAGGATGAGGAGAAGGGAAAAAGAATGTTCTCTGCAAGACTGTCTATGAAGAGTTGTCTGCTCGTTTTCTTCTGGTTTTTGATACTTTAGTAACAGTTCTCCCAATGTATCAGGAGTCCAGATGCCAGCTCTCTTACTTGGACTGGGAACATCTTGCTTTCTGGGGCCTCCCCTGTGCACTCTCTAATGTAGGAGGGGTCAGTCTCAACTCTTTCTCCTGGGACATCCCCATCAGTCCCTGCCAGGGGTAGTCTAACATATAGCCTTTTGTTGTTGGGAGATCCTTGTCTAGAGGAACTTCGTGGGGAGCGATAGCAAGGAATTGAAGTCTCGGCCATCTTCTGTGCTCTTCAGTTGACTCATGCATGGAGAATTTACATGGGTAACTCAAGGAGGAAAGGAATGCAGGCAACTCCCATCTTGGTGCCCTTCTATCAGCATCAACTAGCTCTCCCCACCCTTCCTTCACCACAAAGGTTATCAGGGGCTTGTTGAGGCAATAGTTCAGTGACTTTGAAACAAGGTCTCATTTTGGGGAATAGAAAGAATAGTTTATTGCATTTTAAACTGTGGGAAGGGATTGGAGAACAAGAGGAATGGCTTGCATTTTCTTTAGCTAGGGAAAAGCAAATGGATGGTTGCTATTTACAATAAGTGATGTTCATTCATGGATATATGAACTAATTGGAAAAAAGTCAAATATCTACCTCTGTTGCAGAAAATATAACGTGATAAATATTAGTAGCTGACTTTCAAGCATATAAATAGTGATAAGACTTTAGGGGTACAGCAGTTTTATGATTGTATGTATCTTTCTCATCAGCCATCCTGCCTGAAACTCAAGAAATATAGAATCCCTGGGAATGTGATGTGAGTACACTTGCAAAGTTCCTTGTCCTTAGCCGGCAAGCTAAACGGATGCATACTGGCCCTGAGGTTGCCTTTCTTAAAACCATAAGTAGTGTCACTCATGTTTTCTTGGCCATCCTGGATCTTTATGATGATGTCTTTTTCAGAAATTAGTATGTATGTGTATTTTTCTTTTTCTTCTGGGTGACTCATTTTTTCCAGATTAAATGAGATACAATTGACATATAACATTGTGTAAGTGTGTGATGTTTTGATGTATGTATATGTTGAGAAGTGTTCGCCACAATAAGGTTAGTTAACACATCTTTCCCAGGTAGCACTAGTGATAAAGAACCCACTTGCGGGAGACATAAGAGATTTGGGTTCAACCTCTGGGTCAGGAAGATTCCCTGGAGGAGGGCATGGCAAATCCACTCCATGCCCCACTCCATGTATTCTTGCTTGAAGAAACCCATGGAGACAGGAGGCTGGCAGTCTATGGTCCATTGAGTCACAGAGAGTCAGGGACAACTGACTTTTTCTTTTTTAGCACAGCACATCTTTTACGTCATATAATAACCATTTTGTTTTTGTTTTTATGGTGAGAACAGTAAAGAAACGTTCGAGTATATTATACAGTATTGTTAATCTGTAGTCATCATGCTATGCATTAGATCCCTGGAACTTATTTATCTTATAATTGAAAGGTGGTAATTTTAACCAACATCTTCCCCAGCCCCCAGACACCAGCAGCCCCCATTCTACTCTCATTTTCTGTAAGTTTGCTGTTTTTAGATTTTACATGTATGTGAGATCATAGAGTATTTATCTTCCTCTGTACAACTATTTCGCTTAGCATAGTGCCCTCAAGATCTATCCATATGGTCCCAAATGGTAGGATTTTCTTCTTTTTTTATGGCTGAATAATATTTGTGTGTCTGTTTTGCAAGGTGACACTTCATGACTCATTCCCCTCAATCAGACATAAATTGGGAGGATGATGCAGCCTTTTATTCCTCGAGTGTATACCGTAATGAATGAGTTCCCACTAGGTGCCAGGCACATTGTTAGGGGTTGGGAATGCAACAGTGAGCAAGACAGGCCTGGCCTCAATCTCCACAGTGTTCTGTTGTTCAGTCACTCAGCTGGGTCCAGATCTTTGGAACCCCATGGACTGCAGCACACCAGGTGTCCCTGTCCTTCACCATCTCTTGGAGCTTGGTCAAACTCATGTGCATTACGTTGGTGATACCATCCAACCATCTCATTCTCTGTTGTCCCCTTTTCCTCCTGCCTTCAATCTTTCCTAGCATCAAGGTCTTTTCTAATGAGTCAACTCTTCACATCAGTAGCCAAAGTATTGGAGCTTCAGTTTTAGCATCAGTCCTTCCAATGACTATTTAGAACTAAGTTCCTTTAGGATTCACAGGTTTGATCTCCTTGCAGTCCAAAGGACTCTCAAGAGTCTTCTCTAACACCACAGTTCGAAAGCATCAGTTCTTTGGTGCTCAGCCTTCTTTATGGTCCAACTCTCATACCCATACATGACTACTGGAAAAACCATAGCTTTGACTAGACAGACCTTTGTTGGCAAAGTAATGTCTCTGCTTTTTAATGCATTCTCTAGGTTTGTCATAGCTTTTATTCCAAGGAGCAAGCATTGCCTCAGAGTTTAGCAATGAAGAAAAAGTATCTCTTGTCTATGAATGAAGAAAAGAAATCCTGATCCCTTACTTTCTTTTTCTGAAATAATTTTTAATTAAAAATTTATAGTACATGAAAAAATAATATGTAAAAATGCAAATCAAAACCACAGTGAGATACCATTTCACACCCATTACAGTGGCTTCTTATTTTAGAAAAGAAGTGAGGGTGGGAAACAAGTTTTGGCAAGGATGTGGAGAAATTGGAACCCTCAATCATGGGAATGTAAAATGGTGCAGCTGCTGTGGAGAACAGTTTGGCAGTTCCTCAAAAAGGTAGAATTACCATATGAACCAGTGATTCTAGATATTGTCCCAAAAGCATTGAAAGCAGAAACTCAAACAGATACTTATCCACCAGTCTTCATAGTATTATTCATAATAGCCAAAGGTAGAAATCAAGTGTTCATCAACAGATAAGTAGATAAACAGAATGTGGTATATCCACATAATGGAATTCTACTCAGCCTTAAAAAGGGTGGAAAATATGACATATGCTATACCATGGATGAAAATTGAGAAACCTATGCTAAATATAATAAGCCTGTCAAAAGGGACAAATATTTTACGATTCTACTAATATGAGTTACCTTTAATAGGTAAATTCATAGAGACAGAAAAATATTGGTTATCAGAGGTAGGGGGAAGGGAAATGGGGAGTTATTTATGGGGGCAGAGTTTCTGTTTGGGATGATGAAAAAGTTCTAGAAATGAAGAGTGGTGAAGTTTGTATAATACTGTGACTTTACTATACTACTGAATTGTGCATTTAAAAATGGCTATAATGTGAATTTTATGTGTATTTTAATCACAACATGTGAATACTTTCCTTTTACTAGAAAATTAAAACATTATAGACAAAGTTAGGGCCCTCTTTGACCACTTCCTTCATCCTGATTCTAATCACTCCTGTTCAGTGCTTTTGTGCTTACTTCGCTAGTTTTTTTTTTTTTTTAATACTTATCTGTATTCTTATGTACTTACCAAAATGCTATGTATTTTCAGCTTTATCCAAAAAACATATCTGCTTTAGTATGGAGATGTGAATCCGTGGTTTGCAGTGAAAATATTCTAAGCAGCAAGGCTACCTGGCTTATTAATGGAGACTTCTTTTTTTTTTCTGATGGATATACATCTTTAAAAGTTTTTTTTTTTCAGTTTCCTTTTTTTTTTGTTGTGGCAGGGTTAGTGCCTGCAGACCCACTTTTGTTTATGCTAAAGCTGGCCAGCTCAGGTTTCACTCCTGCCCTAGGGAACACTCTGTTCTCCTTGTTGAATTCCAGGTATAGACTCCCAGTTTCGGGTCACTGGTCTCTTTTGCACAGGGCTGCTTTAGTAGGCAGTTTCTCAGTGTGCATAACTTTATTTAAATCATTTTCTTTTGCTTTTCCCATTTCTATTACAGCTTCTAGTTTGCACAAATATCAAGTAGATGTCAGAATTTATATTAAAAAATTGTTATCTTCTATGTTCAAAGAGGATGCATCCTCATTCTGAGAAAATTAAGGCAATTTAGAATGGTTACAAAGCAGAATGTATATGCATTTTAATAGTCTTTCCAGACATTTCTTAATGCAATTACCCACAGGTGCCAACACATAATTTTACATAAGTAGGATCATACTATGCACATTGTATTGCAATTTGCTTTTTTAAATTAAAAAAATAAATTTATATAGTTTTCTGTGTAGTGAATAGATACACAAACCCATTTTTGACTCACAACAATACTTTTAAAAATAGAATGGGATTTGCTCTTATTCTACAGAAAAGCACAAAGAAGCAAACATTCTCCCAACCTTGAATGCCTACAGGGAACAGTTTGTTAAATTAAAAGAAACACATCTATGAGACTAAAAAATTCATGCTACAAAAAGTTCCCTTTTTTGGCGGGTGGCTTCCCTTGTGGTTCAGCTGGTAAAGAGTCTGCCTGCAACACGGGAAACGTGTGTTCGATCCCTGGGTTGGGAAGATCTCCTGGAGAAGGGAAATGCTACCCACTCTAGTATTCTGGCCTAGAGAATTCCATGGACTATCCAGTCCATGGGGTCGCAAAGAGGTGGACACTACCGAGCAACTTTCACTTTCAAAAAGTTATAAAATAGAAAGTGAATGTTGAGAGCCACCCTCCCTTTCTCAGTTCATTTACCCAAGGCTAAAATGCCTTTCTTAGTTTCTTGTGAATCCTTCAAAACATACAAAATTATTTACATATACTTATTTCCATCTCTTTTTTTGTCTTTGACACACAAAGGTCATAGTATACAATTACTTACTTCGCTTTTATCCTTTAATACATTATGGGGTTAGTTCCCTAACAGGAAGGTATAAAATATAAAATAGTGTAATATAATATGCATGCATGCTACATCACTTCAGTTGTGTCCAACTCTTTGCAACCCTGTGAACTATATAGCCTGCCAGGCTTCTCTGTCCATGGGATTCTCCAGGCAAGAATACTGGAGTGGGTTGCCATGCCTTCCTCCAGACCTTCCTAACCCAGGGATCAAACCTGCATCTCTTACATCTCCTATAATTACAGGTGGTATTTGCAGGTGGGTTCTTTACCACTGGTGCCACCTGGGAAGCCTATAGTATAATATATAATAAATATATTTCTGGGCAGCTAAAAAAGTCAGTTGTTAGAATGTGCCACAATTTATTTAATCATGGTAATTTTGACTGTTGCTAGAGTTTTCCTTGTTTGTTTATGTAGGTTTTGATTTTACTGTTACAAATAATATTACAAGAATACCTATGTACTTATGTTACCGAGTCCAAGCTTGTTTTGCTGGCCACACAACAGGCCAATGAATTGGATACGAGGTGTTGAGACAAAATATGTGACTTTTTTGCATTCTCCATGAAAAGCAAGTCAAAAGTCAAAGAAACGATTACAGCATAGAGTCAGAATTGATTCTTCTCTTCAACATTTATCTTAAGAAGTCTTGCCAGCATATCCACAGAGAGAATCCTAAGCAGTGAGAACTGGGTTAAAGGATGTATGTGTCTTAGATTTTGAACGAAATTACCAAATTATTTTCCAGAAAGCTTGTATATAATATGCCAACAAAAGTGTCTAAGGACTTATTTCCTAAAATTCCACAAGCACTGGTTATCAAAAGTTTTAGTTGTTGCCAATCAAATACATTAAAATTAGTGTCTTGTTCTGATTTGCATTTATATATTATGAATGAAGTTGGGATACTTTAAAAATGTTCATTGGCCATTTGTAGTTTTTTCCTTGAAATGTTTATTCACTGTGGTTTTCTCCTGGGCTGTTCATCTTTTTCAATAGTTACCAGTAGAAGATGGTGGAGGAATAGGATGGGGGAGACCACTTTCTCCCCCACAAATTCATTGAAAGAACATTTGAATGCTGAGCAAATTCCACAAAACAACTTCTGAACGCTGGCAGAGGACATCAGGCACCCAGAAAGTCAGCCCATTGTCTTTGAAAGGAGTTAGGACAAAATATAAAAGATAAAGAGAGACAAAAGAATTAGGGACAGAGACCCATCCTGGAATGGGAGTCTTAAAAGAGAAGTTTCCAAACACCAGGAAACTCTCTCACCGGCAGGTCTGTGGGGAGTTTTGGAATCTCAGAGGGCAACATAACTGGGAGGAAAAATAAATAAATAAAGAAACCCCACAGATTATGTGCCTAATGGCAACTCCCAGCGGAGAAGGAGCCCAGATGCTCGCATCCACCACCAGCAAGCGGGGGCTGAACGGGAGGTGCGGGCTGCATTGCTTAGGGTAAGGACCAGGCCTGAATGTCCTGAGGGCAATCTGAGGGAGCTGAATGTCCTGAGGGCAATCTGAGGGAGCTGACGTGAGACAGCAACCCAAACTGTGGGATAGCCAGAGAGAGAGAGAGACAGAGAGAGAAAGGAGAGAGAGACAGAACTTTTCCACGAAAATCTCTAACCTAAGGCACTACTGGCGGCTCACAGAACAAAGGACTGGGCGAATACCAGAGGAGAGCTAGCCGGCTGCAGACTGGCCCATCCCCCGCTGGAGGCAGGGGGGCAGGTGGGAGGCAGCCAGAGCCAGTGAGGGGCAATCTCGCCCCAGAGATCCTCTACCAAACTGCGAGCAGGCTCCCAGTTGCTAACCAAGACTTCCTGGGATTCTGGACTGTTGACATCCGCAAGGAGGGTCGCAGCCAGAGATCAGCGCCCCAGAGGAGACACAGGAACACCTGAGATGCTGCTCCCGCTGAGCTCCCAGGAAACCAAGCAGCTGGGATGGGGGAGGTGATAAGACTCACTGGCCCACCTAGGGAGAGTGCACTCGCCAAGCACCTGGCCGCCTGAGCTGCTCGCACCTGGGAAGGGCACAAAACGCAGGCCCAACCAAGTCTGTGCCTTTGTGGAGTACCTGAGAACCTGAACAACTTAGACCTGGGAAGTGCGGGCAACTCAGGGCCCTCTTTAGGCAGTTCCCCTGCAGAGCAACCTGGGGCCTGAGCAATATAGACTGGGAAAACACACACACTGTGAACAGGGGCAAAGCCAGTGTGGCCCAGACACTGGGAGCACTCCCCACACATGCCAGTGATATTTGTTTTCAGTGTTCCTCCCTCCCTACAGCACGACTGAACAAGTGAGCCTAAATAAGTGACCACCTTTGCCCCTTTGTGTCAGGGCGGAAATTAAGTACTGAAGAGACTTGCAAACAGAAGAAGCCAAAATAAACAGAGGGAACCGCTTTGGAAATGACAGGTACAACTGATTAAAACCCTGTAGTTAGACCGACTACATTGGAAGGGGCCTATAGCTCTTGAGAAGTATAACCTGGAACAAGGAACTATCTGAAACTGAACTGACCTCACACTGCCCGCAACAGCTCCAGAGAAATTCCTAGATAGATTTTTACTATTATCATTTTTTAAGTTAAAAAAATTTTTTTTTAATTTTAAGTTCTCTATTATGCCTTTAATTTTCATTTTTATAACCTACTATTTACCTTGCAAAAAAAGACCCTATTTTTAAAGCAAACTTCATATATATTTTTTATTTTTTTGATTTTTATTTTATTTATTTATTTATTTAAGATAGTATTTTTGAGAGTCTAATGTCTACTCTAGATTTTTAATCTTTGCTTTGGTATTTGTTATCAATTTTGTACCTTTAATAATCCAATCTTCAATACCCATCTTTACTTAGGAGTGTGATTACTGGCTTGATTACTCTCTCCCCTTTTTGACTCTCCTTTTTCTCCCCCAGCTCACCTCTATCTCCTCCCTCCCGCTTCTCTTCTCCAAAAGCTATGAATCTCTTTGTGTGTTCCAGGCTGTGGAGAACACTTAGGGAACTGATTACTGGCTAGATCTGTCTCTCTCCTTTTGATCCCCCCTTTCATCCTCCTGGCCACCTCTGTCTCCTTCCTCCCTCTTCTCTTCTCTGTGTATCTACCTGAACATCTCTGAGGGATCCAGACTATGGAGAGCACATAGGGAAGCGATTACTGGCTAGCTTGCTCTCTTCTCTTTTGATTCCCCCTCTCTCCTCCTGGTCACCTCTATCTCCTTCCTCCCTCTTCTCTTCTCCATGTAACTCTGTGCACCTCTCTGGGTGTTCCTCACTGTGCAGAAACTTTTCATCATTAACCTAGATGTTTTATCATCAGTGCTGTATAGATGGAGAAGTGTTGAGGCTACTGTAACAATAAGACTGAAAACCAGAGGCAGGAGGCTTAAGTCCAAAACCTGAGAACACCAGAGAACTCCTGACTCCAGGGAACATTAATTGATAAGAGTGCATCCAAAAGCCCCATACCTACACTGAAACCAAGCACCACCCAAGAGGCAACAAGTTCCAGAGCAAGACATGCCACGCAAATTCTCCAGCAATGCAGGAACATAGCCCTGAGCTTCAATATACAGGCTGCCCAAAGTCACACCAAACCCACAGACGTCTCAAAACTCACTACTGGACACTTCATTGCACTCCAGGGAGAAGAAATCCAGCTCCACCCACCAGAACACTGACGCAAGCTTCCCTAACCAGGAAGCCTTGACAAGCCACTGGTCCAACCCTACTCATGGGGAGGAACCTCCACAGTAAAGAGGAACCACAAACTGCCAGAATACAGAAAGGCCACCCCAAACACAGTGATCTAAACAAGATGAAAAGGCAGAGAAATACTCAGCAGCTAAAGTAATGTGATAAATGTCCACCAAACCAAACAAAAGAGGAGGAAATAGGGAGTCTACCTGAAAAATAATTCAGAATAATGATAGTAAAATGATCCAAAATCTTGAAAACAAAATGGAGTTATAGATAAATAGCCTGGAGACAAGGATTGAGAAGATGCAAGAAATGTTTAACAAGGACCTAGAAGAAATTTTTAAAAAGCCAATGAATAATGCAATCACTGAGATCAAAAACATTCTAGAGGGAACCAACTGTAGGATAACAGAGGCAGAAGATATGATAAGTAAGGTAGAAGATAGAATGGTAGAAATAAATGAAGCAGAGAGGAAAAAAGAAAAAAAGAATGTAAAGAAATGAGGACAACCTCAGAGACCTCTGGGACAACGTTAATGCCCCAACATTTGAATCATAGAAGTCCTAGAAGAAGACAAAAAGAAAGGCCATGAGAAAATACTGGAGGATATAATAGTTGAAAACTTCCCTAAAATGGGGAAGGAAATAATCACCCAAGTCCAAGAAACCCAGAGAGTCCCAAACAGGATAAACCCAAGGCAAAATACCCCAAGACACATGTTAATCAAATTAATGAAGATCAAAACAAAGAACAAATATTCAAAGCAGCAAGCAGCAAGGGAAAACAACAAATAACACACAATGGGATTCCCATAAGGATAAAAGCTGATCTTTCAATAGAAACTCTTCAAGCCAGAAGAGAATGGCAGGACATACTTAAAGTGATGAAAGAGAAAAACCTAAAACCAGATTACTGTACCCAGCAAGGATCTCATTCAGATATGAAGGAGAAATCAAAAGCTTTACAGACAAGCAAGAGCTGAGAGAATTTAGCATCACCAAACCAGCTCTTCAACAATTGCTAAAGGATCTTCTCTAGACAGTAAACACAGAAAGGGTGTAAACTCTAATTCAAAACAACAAAGTAAATGGCAATGGGATCATACTTATCAATAGTTACCTTAAATGTAAATGGGTTGGATGCCCCAATCAAAAGACAAAGACTGGCTGAATGGATACAAAAATAAGACCCCAATATATGCTGTCTACAAGAGACCCACCTCAAAACAAGGGGCACATACAGATTGAAAGTAAAGAGCTGGAAAAAGATATTTCACACAAGTGGAGACCAAAAGAAAGCAGGAATAGCAATATTCATATCACATAAAATAGACTTCGAAATAAAGGCTGTGAAAAGAGACAAAGGACACTACATAATGATCAAAGGATCAATCCAAGAAGATATAACAATTATAAATATATATGCACCCAACATAGGAGCACCGCAATATGTAAAGCAAATGCTAACAAGTATGAAAGGGGAAATTAACAGTAACACAATAATAGTGGGAGACTTTAATACTCCACTCACACCTATGGATAGATCAACTAAACAGAAAATTAACAAGGAAACACAACCTTTAAATGATACAATGGACCAGTTAGACCTAACTGATATCTATAGGACATTTCACCCCCAAAACAATGAATTTCACCTTTTTCTCAAATGCACATGGAACCTTCTCCATGATAGATCACATCCTGGGCCATAAATCTAGCCTTGATAAATTCAAAAAAATTGAAATCATTTGAAGCATCTTTTCTGACCACAATGCAGTAAGATTAGATGTCAATTACTGGGAAAAAAAAACTATTAAAAATTCCAACATATGGAGGCTAAACAACATGCTTCTGAATAACCAACAAATCACAGAAGAAATAAAAAAAAAAAGAAATCAAAATATGCATAGAAACAAATGAAAACACAACAACTGAAAACCTATGGGACACTGTAAAAGCAGTGCTAAGGGGAAGGTTCATAGCAATACAAGCTTACCTCAAGAAACAAGAAAAGTCAGATAAATAACCTAACTCTACACCTAAAGCAACTAGAAAAGGAAGAAATGAAGAACCCCAGGGTTAGTGGAAGGAAAGAAATCTTAAAAATTAGGGCAGAAATAAATGCAAAAGAAACAAAAGAGGCCATAGCAAAAATCAGCAAAGCTAAAAGTTGGTTCTTTGAGAAGATAAATAAAATTGATGAACCATTAGCCAGACTCATTGAGAAACAAAGGGAGAAGAATCAAATCAACAAAATTAGAAACAAAAATGGAGAAATCTGAACAGACAACACAGAAATACAAAGGATCATAAGAGACTACTATCAGCAACTATATGCCAATAAAATGGACAACTTGGAAGAAATGGACAAATTCTTAGAAAAGTATAACTTTCGAAAACTGAACCAAGAAGAAGTAGAAAATCTTAACAGACCCATCACAAGCACAGAAATCAAACCTGTAATCAGAAATCTTGCAGAAAAAAAAAAGCCCGGGACCAGACGGCTTCACAGATGAATTCTACCAAAAATTTAGAGAAGAGCTAACGCCTATCCTACTCAAACTCTTCCAGGAAATTGCAGAGGAAGGTAAACTTCCAAACTCATTCTATGAGGCCACCATCACCATAATACCAAAATAGGACAAAGATGCCACAAAAAAAAGAAAACTACAGGCCAATATCACTGATGAACATAGGTGCAAAAATCCTTAACAAAATTCTAGCAAACAGAATCCAACAACATATTAAAAAGATCATATATCATGCTCAAGTGGGCTTTATCCCAGGGATGCAAGGATTCTTTAATATCCACAAATCAATCAATGTAATCACCACATTAGCAAATTGAATGATAAAAGCCCTATGATTATATCAATAGATGCAGAGAAAGCCTTTGACAAAATTCAACATCCATTTATGATAAAAACCCTCCAGAAAGCAGACGTAGAAAGAACATACCTCAATATAATAAAAGCCGTATATGATAAACCCACAGCAAACATTATCTTCAATGGTGAAAAATTGAAAGCATTTCCCCTAAAGTCAGGAACAAGACAAGGGTGCCCACTCTCACCACTACTATTCAACATAGATTTGGAAGTTCTAGCCATAGCAATCAGAGAAGGAAAAGAAATGAAAGGAATCCAGATTGGAACAGAAGTAAAACTCACTGTTTGCAGATAACGTGATCCTCTACATAAAAAACCCTAAAGACTCCACCAGAAAATTGCTAGAGCTAATCAATGAATATAGTAAAGTTTCAGGATATAAAATTAACACACAGAAATCCCTTGCATTCCTATATACTAACAATGAGAAAACAGAAACATTAAGGAAACAATTCCATTCACCATTGCAATGAAAAAATAAAATACTTAAGAACATATCTACCTAAAGAAACAAAAGACTGATATATAGAAAACTATAAAACACTGATGAAAGAAATCAAAGAGGATACAAATAGATGGAGAAATATACCATGTTCATGGATAGGAAGAATTAATATAGTGAAAATGAGTATACTACCCAAAGCAATCTATAGACTGAATGCAATCCCTATCAAGTTACCAACGGTATTTTTCACAGAACTAGAACAAATAATTTCACAACTTGTATGGAAATACAAAAAACCTCGAATAGCCAAAGCAATCTGGAGAAAGAAGAGTGGAATTGGAGGAATCAGCCTGCCTGACTTCAGGCTATAGTACAAAGTTACAGTCATCAAGACAGTATGTTACTGCTACAAAGACAGAAATATAGATCAATGGAACTAAATAGAGTTTTGCCAAGAAAATGCACTGGTCATAGCAAACACCCTCTTCCAACAAAACAAGAGAAGACTCTACACATGGACATCACCAGATGGTCAACACCGAAATCAGATTGATTATATTCTTTGCAGCCAAAGATGGAGAAGCTCTGTACAGTCAACAAAAACAAGACCAGGAGCTGACTGTGGCTCAGATCATGAACTCCTTATTAATAAATTCAGACTCAAATTGAAGAAAGTAGGGAAAACTGCTAGACCATTCAGGTATGACTTAAATCAAATCCCTTATGATTATACAGTGGAAGTGAGAAATAGATTCAAGGGACTAGATCTGATAGATAGAGTGCCTGATGAACTATGGAATGAGGTTAGTGACATTGTACAGGAGACAGGGATCAAGACCATCTCCATGGAAAAGAAATGCAAAATAGCAAAATGGCTGTCCGGGGAGGCCTTACAAATAGCTGTGAAAAGAAGAGAGGCAAAAAGCAAAGGAGGAAAGGAAAGATATAAGCATCTGAATGCAGAGATCCAGAGAATAGCAAGAAGAGATAAGAAAGCCTTCTTCAGCAATCAACGCAAAGAAATAGAGGAAAAGTTCAGAATGGGAAAGACTAGAGATCTCTTCAAGAAAATTAGAGATACCAAGGGAACATTTCATGCAAAGATGGGCTCGATAAAGGACAGAAATGGTCTGGACCTANAATAAACTGTGGAAAATTCTGAAAGAGATGGGAATACCAGACCACCTGACCTGCCTCTTGAGAAATCTGTATGCAGGTCAGGAAGCACCAGTTAGACCTGGACATGGAACAACAGCCTGGTTCCAAATAGGAAAAGGAGTACGTCAAGGCTGTATATTGTCACCCTGCTTATTTACCTTATATGCAGAGTACATTATGAGAAACGCTGGACTGGAAGAAACACAAGCTGGAATCAAGATTGCTGGGAGAAATATCAATAACCTCAGATATGCAGATGACACCACCCTTATGGCAGAAAGTGAAGAGGAACTAAAAAGCCTCTTGTTGAAAAGTGAAAGAGGAGAGTGAAAAAGTTGGCTTAAAGCTCAACATCCAGAAAATGAAGATCATGGCATCCAGTCCCATCACTTCATGGGAAATAGATGGGGAAACAGTGGAAACAGTGTCAGACTTTATTTTGGGGGGCTCCAAAATCACTGCAGATGGTGACTGCAGCCATGAAATTAAAAGACGCTTAATCCTTGGAAGAAAAGTTATGACCAACCTAGATAGTATATTCAAAAGCAGAGACATTACTTTGCCTACTAAGGTCTGTCTAGTCAAGGCTATGATTTTTCCTGTGGTCATGTATGGATGTGAGAGTTGCACTGTGAAGAAAGCCAAGCGCTGAAGAATGGATGCTTTTGAACTGTGGTGTTGGAGAGGACTCTTGAGAGTCCCTTGGACTGCAAGGAGATCCAACCAGTCCATTCTGAAGGAGATCAGCCCTGGGATTTCTTTGGAAGGAATGATGCTAAAGCTGAAGCTCCAGTACTTTGGCCACCTCATGTGAAGAGTTGACTCCTTGGAAAAGACCCTGATGCTGGGAGGGATTTGGGGCAGGAGGAGAAGGGAACGATAGAGGATGAGATGGCTGGATGGCACCACGGACTCAATGGGCATGAGTCTGAGTGAACTCTGGGAGTTGGTGATGGACAGGGAGGCCTGGCGTGCTGCGATTCATGCAGATGCAAAGAGTCGGACATGACTTAGCAACTGAACTGAACTGGAGCTAAATAGAAAGCCCAGAGATAAATCCACACACCTATGGACATCTTATTTTTGACAAAGGAGGCAAGAATATACAATGGAGAAAAGACAATCTTTAACAAGTGGTGCTGGGAAACTGGTCAACCACCTATAAAAGAATGAATAGAACACTTTCTAACACCTTACACAAAAATAAACTCAAATGGAGTAAAGATCTACACATAAGAACAGAAACTATAAAACTCCTAGAGGAAAACAAAGGCAAAACACTCTCTGACATAAATCACAGCAGGATCCTCTATGATCCACCTCCCAGAGTAATGGAAATAAAAGCAACAATTAAAAAATGGGACCTAATTAAAAGCTTTTGCACAACGAAAGAAATTATAAGCAAAGTGAAAAGACAGCCTTCAGAATGGAAGAAAATCATAGCAAACGAAGAAACTGACAAAGAATTAATCTCAAAAATATATAAGCAACTCCTGCAGCTCAACTCCAGAAAAATAAATGACCCAATCAAAAAATGGCCAAAGAACTAAATAGACATTTCTCCAAAGAAGACATAGAGATGGCTAACAAACACATGAAAAGATGCTCAACATCACTCATTATCAGAGAAATAGAAACTATAAAACTCCTAGAGGAAAACAAAGGCAAAACACTCTCTGACATAAATCACAGCAGGATCCTCTATGATCCACCTCCCAGAGTAATGGAAATAAAAGCAACAATTAAAAAATGGGACCTAATTAAAAGCTTTTGCACAACGAAAGAAATTATAAGCAAAGTGAAAAGACAGCCTTCAGAATGGAAGAAAATCATAGCAAACGAAGAAACTGACAAAGAATTAATCTCAAAAATATATAAGCAACTCCTGCAGCTCAACTCCAGAAAAATAAATGACCCAATCAAAAAATGGCCAAAGAACTAAATAGACATTTCTCCAAAGAAGACATAGAGATGGCTAACAAACACATGAAAAGATGCTCAAATCACTCATTATCAGAGAAATGCAAATCAAAACCACAATGAGGCACCATCTCATGCCAGTCAGACTGGCTGCTATCCAAAAGTCTACAAGCAATAAATGCTGGAGAGGGTGTGGAAAAAAGGGAACCCTCTTACACTGTTGGTGGGAATGCAAACTAGTGCAGCCACTATGGAGAACAGTGTGGAGATTCCTTAAAAACTGGAAATAGAACTGCCTTATGACCAGCAATCCCACCACTGGGCATACACACCGAGGAAACCAGAATTGAAAGAGACACGTGTACCCCAATGTTCATCACAGCACTGTTTATAATAGCCAGGACATGGAAGCAACCTAGATGTCCATCAGCAGATGAATGGACAAGAAAGCTGTAGTACATACACATAATGGAGTATTACTCAGCCATTAAAAAGAATACATTTGAATCAGTTCTAATGAGGTGGATGAAACTGGAGCCAATTATACAAAGTGAAGTAAGCCAGAAAGAAAAACACCAATACAGTATACTAATGCATATATATGGAATTTATAAAGATGGTAACGATGACCCTGTGTGTGAGACAGCAAAGGAGACACAGATGTAAAGAACAGACTTTTGGATTCTGTGGGAGAGGGCAAGAGTGGGATGATTTGAGAGAATAGCATTGAAACATGTATACTATTGTATGTGAAACAGATTGCCAGTCCAGGTTTGATGCATGAGACAGGGTGCTCAGGGCTGGTGCACTGGGATGACCCGGAGGGATCAGATGGGGAGGGAGGTGGGAAAGGGGTTCAGGATGGGGAACACATATACCCCCATGGCTGATTCATTCAATGTATGGCAAAAACCACTAAAATATTTTAAAGTAATTAGCCTCCAATTAAAATAAATAAATTTTTTTAAAAAGAAATGCTGATAATATATATTAAAAAAAAAGTTACCAGTAGAATTTGTATGAATACCCAAGGCAAAGCATTACATTATTTTATAATTTATTCAACTGTCTAATAATGAACACTTAGGGCATTTACATTATACTTAGTTTCGAGCATTCTTATACTGACATACTTATCTGTACCAAATATCCCTTTAAGTTAGATTTTTAGAAACAGAATTCCTTATTTACAGCCAAAGTATCTGTCAAAAATTTCAAAACACCATTGTTTGATGGGGGAAAAGTGCACATGGAAGAAAGAAGAGGAATGAAATAGTTTCTCCTAAGTGTAAGGCTGCTGCTAAGTCACTTCAGTCGTTTCCGACCCTGTGCGACCCATAGACGGCAGCCCACCAGGCTCCCCCGTCCCTGGGATTCTCAAGGCAAGAACACTGGAGCGGGTTGCCATTTCCTTCTCCAATGCATGAAAGTGAAAAGTGAAAGTGAAGTTGCTCAGTCATGTCCAACTCTTAGCGACCCCATGGACTGCAGCCTACCAGGCTCCTCCGTCCATGGGATTTTCCCAGCAAGAGTACTGGAGTGGGTTGCCATTGCCTTCTCCAAAGTGTAAGGCTAATCAGCTCTAAATTACAGTTGAACTATTAGTCTAATTGATGTTATCATCCTCATTGCTTTCATTAGTAAGCTTCTAAAAAAAATCCCAAATCTCCTCTATTTGTGTTTCTCTATTTACAGACCTCTTGGGAGTCTATAAATCCTATGAAGAAAAAAAAAGAAAAAAGCTATAATAGTTTTGTAATTTTAAATTGAATAATAGTGTTTAAAAATTGTAAGCACATTCTGAATCATTTTATGGCCATGCAATTTTTATGTTGGCTTTAAATTTCTGTTTACAATTGTCTGAGTTGGTACATACTGTTTGAAGGAACATTTAACATTGTGGTAGTTCATGAATTTAAATTGAATAGAGAGAAGTAGTGGGAGAGTTAAGTCAGTTACCTATGGCACTAGTGGACTCCTGGGGAAGCAGAGTTCAAAAGAAACTGCACAAACCAACCCATTAAATTAGAAGAATGCAGGAGACTATTTGGTGGAGGATGAATTACTTAAATCCTGTCTTTGTACCTAACATGTTAATTAATGATAAGTGTGGTAGAAAATATAGATGAAGAAACTTTCAGTTCAGTTCAGTTCAGTCATTCAGTCGTGTCTGACTGTGACCGCATGAATTGCAGCACGCCAGGCCTCCCTGTCCATCACCAACTCCTGGAGTCCACCCAAACTCATGTGCATCGAGTTGGTGATGCCATCCGGCCATCTCATCCTCTTTTGTCCCCTTCTCCTCCTACCCACAATCCCTCCCAGCATCAGGGTCTTTTCCAATGAGTCAACTCTTTCGCATGAGGTGGCCAAAGTATTGGAGTTTCAGCTTCAGCATCCGTCCTTCCAACGAACACCCAGGACTGATCTTTAGAATGGACTAGTTGGATCTCCTTGCAGTCCAAGGGACTCTCAAGAGTCTTCTGCAATACCACAGTTCAAAATCATCAATTCTTCGGAAATTTTACATTTCTGATTTGAGTAATAACTGGATTAGAATACCAATTTAGGCCAAATTGTATTAATGACAACAGTACCAGCCTCAGTCTTACAGGAGTTATGGAGATTTTTAATTTTAACTGCATAAACTAGGTATTCTGAGATTGCTTGGGTGGGCTACCTTGAGTTAGTAAAGAATGAAGTTATTAACACAGTTTCATACAACATAATTATCTGAACAGATGTTTTCTGCATTTGTATTATTGACAGACAGAATCAAGTGGACAAAAATTGGTTTGTTCTCATTATTGATCAAATATGGATTTATTTGATTATTATGAGGATATATACACATACGTACATATAAAACATTAATCTGTTTTTTTTTTCCAGCATTACTTACTTGACAAAAACTCCAAGATGAAAATCTATGACTTCATTTAAGTTTTCCTTAGTCCTCATTACCACTTCAGTTTTACATACTCATTTGTAATGTTATTATTACTAGAATTTTGGTTTCTACATTTCATTTAACATGTACCATCAATAGTTTTCCATGTTTTAATCTGATTTTATTCTTGTTTTCTTTTGCCTATGCACTCTTTCTTGACAATCATCATGTAACCTATGTCATTTGCCCAGGTATATGGCCCACACATTTTTCTCCATAACCATGTAAAGATCTAATATAGATATAGATATGTACAAATAAATACATAAAATATATGGAAGATTGTGAGTTTATCATTTGGTTTTACAAAATTGAGATAATAAAATCATAAACCATATATATTTCTTAGGTATATCCTTTCTTACTTAATTTATCAGGGTAGTCCACCAGAGTAGGAGCTGTAGATTCAACTTGATTTTTTAAAATAGCAACATAGTTATCCATACTCCACATGGATACATTAATTTACTCTTCTTCCATTGGTGGAAATTAAAGTTGTTTTCAAGTTTTTTGTCATTATAAATGAAGCCACAATAGATATTCTCATAGGTTCATCTTCAGATGGTTAGAACTGGAACTATTAGATCAAAGGATATGTATATTTTTTGTTTTTAATATATAAGGCCATATTACTTTAAAAAGCTGTGTGTGAATATCAAAAATATACAAGCAACTCCTGCAGCTCAATTCCATAAAAATAAACAACCCAATCAAAAAATGGGCCAAAGAACTAAATAGACATTTCTCCGAAGAAGACATAGAGATGGCTAACAAACACATGAAAAGATGTTCAACGTCACTCATTGTCAGAGAAATGCAAATCAAAACCACAATAAGGTACCATTTCACACCAGTCAGAATGGCTGCAATCCAAAAGTCTACAAGCAATAAATGCTGGAGAGGGTGTGGAGAAAAGGGAACCCTCTTACACTGTTGGTGGGAATGCAAACTAGTATGGCCACTATGGAGAACAGTGTGGAAATTCCTTAAAAAACTGGAAATGGAACTGCCTTATGACCCAGCAATCCCACTGCTGGGCATACACACCAAGGAAACCAGAATGGAAAGAGACACGTGTACCCCAGTGTTCATTACAGCACTGTTTATAATAGCCAGGACATGGAAGCAACCTAGATGCCCATCAGCAGACGAATGGATAAGAAAGCTGTGGTACATATACACAATGGAGTATTACTCAGCCATTAAAAAGAATACATTTGTCCAGAATGGAAAGAGACACGTGTACCCCAGTGTTCATTACAGCACTGTTTATAATAGCCAGGACATGGAAGCAACCTAGATGCCCATCAGCAGACGAATGGATAAGAAAGCTGTGGTACATATACACAATGGAGTATTACTCAGCCATTAAAAAGAATACATTTGAATCAGTTCTGATGAGGTGGATGAAACGAGCCAATTATACAGAGTGAAGTAAGCCAGAAAGAAAAACACCAGTACAGTATACTAATACATATATATGGAATTTAGAAAGACGGTAACAATAACTGTGTATGCAAGACAGCAAAAGAGATACAGATGTATAGAACAGACTTTTGGACTCTGTGGGAGAGGGAGCGGGTGGGATGATTTGGGAGAATGGCATTGAAGCATGTATAATATCATATAAAAAATGAATCACCAGTCCAGGTTCGATGCAGGATACAGGATACTTGGGGCTGGTGCACTGGGATGACCCAGAGGGATGGTACTGGGAGGGAGGTGGGAGGGGGGTTAAGGATGGGGTACACATGTACACTCGTGGCAGATTCATGTTGATGTATGGCAAAACCAATACAATATTGTAAAGTAATTAGCCTCCAATTAAAATAAAGTTAATAAAAATAAATAAATAAATAAATAACTGTGTGTGGACCTTATTTGGATCTCAATTCACACAAACTATGAAAGT
The DNA here is from genome assembly GCA_006408695.1 of Aepyceros melampus. Classification (NCBI taxonomy): domain Eukaryota; kingdom Metazoa; phylum Chordata; class Mammalia; order Artiodactyla; family Bovidae; genus Aepyceros; species Aepyceros melampus. Next base: position 60,609 of record SJXQ01007213.1, on the reverse strand, counting down.
AGGTATGACATTTGTAAGACAATTGGAAATTCAGACACTGACTAGATATTTCATTAAATGGAGGAATTTTTGTTATATTTTAGATTTGATAATGGTATAGACACAAAATGAAATATTTATGGATGAAATACTTCAGAAAATTGCTGGAGGGGGAGAAGTGAATGAAAGGATGGATGAAATAAGAGTGGTTGTGACTTGATAGTGCTGAAGCTGGTATAATGGGAGTTTATTATAGCATGATCTTTTTTATATGTTTGAAATTCTCCACAATAATAATTTTCAAAAAATTAACAAGTCATACTATATCTAGTGAGAAAACTTATTTCCATACATTTCCCTTAAAACTGAGCATTACTGCTTTCTATTTTTGAAAATCTGATGTGTGAAAAAAAGGTGTTAGTTGCTGTAATTTGCATTTCCTTTATTGTTAGTGAGGTTTATCCTCTTGAGATAGTGTAAATCTTCCTCACTGGCAGTTAGCATCTAGGCCATGGTGTTCCCAAAGGAACTTACATAATACTTTCTAGAATCTAAATAAGCTGTACACAAGGCCACTCTGACATATCTGGAACGAGAGAGACAAGACCACTTTGCAACCATAGAAACAATAAAACATCCCCCCATTCTGCCTAGCCTGAGTGACAGCTGCTCTTTTACCAACGACAACTTTAGCCTTGCTTTAATGCTACTTACTAGATAAAAATCATGAATCTATCCAGCTACTAAATTGCCCCAGTTTCTTGACAACCTTCAATCCGTAACTGGTCTCCACTTCTTTAAGTTTTCTGGAATAACCCAGCACAAGTGCAAGCTCTGTGAGAAACCCCTATAGTTCCTCTGGAGAACTTTCTCCCTTGAGGCAGCAAGGTAAAGAAATCTTTTCTTTTTTTTAAACTACGGATATGATGGAAAACAATCCACCTGCAATGTGGGAGACCTGGGTTCGATCCCTGGGTTGGGAAGATTCCCTAGAGGAGGGCATGGTGTCAGCCCACTCTAGTATTCTTGCCTGGAGAATCCCCATGGACAAAGGAGCCTGGTGGGCTATAGTCCATGGGGTCTCAAAGAGTTGGACATGACTGAGCAACTAACCACAGAGCAGCACATATTTCTGAAGCTCTTTGGTCAGTGGTCTTTAAAACTATCTTTGCAAAGTTTATCGTCCATTTGAATTTCCTCTTCTCTGGGACATTTCCCCAGTGTAGCGGGTAGTTCTGAAATTTTCCTTTTGTTTTAGAGTCAGTCCCATTGATAACTCTAGGACCTGTATGTACTACTTCTTAGTCAGAAGGGGCAAAAGGTAAGGATTCTTACTCAGGTTGGATCATTCCAGGTTTGATGGCATTAGCAAGAATTTTCAGGATCTTATTAATTCATCAGTAAGGCTGCTGAGAGATGAGGTTGAAAGTAGGAGCTCAGCTAAGTTGGACTTCTCTATTTGCTGCAGACAATTCTGGTTATTTTCTTGTCCACTAATCTTATTTGGCCAGTGTTGATGGAGTGTATGTGTAAGTGCATATGTGTGTTTGTGTGTATACCATTTATTGCTTGTTGCATTAGGTATTGAAAGAGAAAATTTATCATCGTAACTCAGAAGTCTAATGTTTCTATTAGATTTTGTTTTGTATTTTTACAAGGTCTAATGTGAGATAAATAAAAATTCAATGCTACTTTGTTCTTTGTTAATTGTTCTTGTGTTGGTATGAAATATTACTGTTTGTCCCTTTTAGTGCTTTTCATCTTGAATTCTACCATTTGTTACATTAACATTGTAGCATACATAACACAGTCTTTGTTTGGTATGCTGGGAAAATATTTTGATATTTAAAGCTGTGTGTTTTTATCCAGTATGTAACTGTTTTTCCATTTAGATGACTAAACCCTTAGTCATCCTTTGCCATAAGGGAGATTGTCACAATAGAATCAGAGTGAAAGAGAGGCAAATTCTTGGCTAGTGAAGTTCCTGGCTGAGGCTCAGGTATAGCTATAGGATGTTCAGAGCCAGTCTTCACCTTCAGTTAGCGGAGAGAAGAGACATGTCCTGTTCTGTTTGCTCTACTAGTTCTGTTTCCTTAAGTGTTAATGTCTGTCTTTTGTGAGATGTAGTGTTTATCAGTCTTGAGGTTAGAATGTTTCTCAAATGTGTATTTTTGGGTTAGGTGTTCATTTTTATTTTTGAAGTTCCCTGTTAGTCCACGTGTGAGCGCTAGATCTGTGTAGCTTATCTTGTTGCCACGAATTTCAGGGAGTTTGAATTTGCTGCTGGACGTATTAGTGAGGCAGATATGATAACCTCTACACTATGGAAACCAGCCTGGATGGCTGATATTAGTGTCCAGTCTTCTGGGACCAGGGACGACCACATTACTACCATAGGCACTGCAGTGCCCGGCCTCTGTGGCTCAGTTACTTACACTCACTGCCCTTAGCGGAAGCAGAGGTCTCTACTGCTGGTTGCTTTGCAATCTGGGGAAGATTATTTTAGTAGTTGCCCCAGCAAAGTCTCATTCTTATTTCCCTGTATCTTCCATCTCTGAGGTTGGAGAACCTTCAAATTGCTGTCCACATTTGCTTCAGTTTTTTCCTCTGAATATTTTAGGTTATAATGTTCTCTTCCAAGTAGTCATGTATGGATGTGAGAATTGGACTATAAAGAAAGCTGAGCACCAAAGAATTGATGCTTCTGATCTGTGGTGTTGGAGAAGACTCTTCAGAGTCCCTTAGACTGCAAGGAGATCCAACCAGTCCATCCTAAAGGAAATCAGTCCTGCATGTTCATTGGAAGGACTGATGCTGAAGCTGAAACTCTACTTTGGCCACCTGATGCAAAGAGTCAACTCATTAGAAAAGACCTGTTGCTGGGAGAGATTGAAAGGCAAAAGCAGAAGAGGATGACAGAGGATGAGATGGTTGGATGGCATCAATGACTCGATGGACATGAGTTTGCGCATACTCTGGGAGTTGATGATGGACAGGGAATCCTGGCATGTAATCCATGGGGTCACAAAGAGTCAGACACTACTGAGTGACTGAACTGAACTGAATGTTCTCCTTCAACCTGATACCATTTGGTTTTCATTTTCCAAAGATTTCCTTATTCCAGCAGATTAATGTCATTATCAACATCATATCAGCCCTCAACACTTCTGGATAATGATCCACTCTTAAAATCAGTTGGATTTTCTGCTCCACGTTTATTCTATACTGCTTAAACTTTTGACTATTCTAAGTCAGAAGGCCTTGCCATTTACTGCATTACCCCTCTATATCTACAGAAATGGGGCTCACTCAGGAAATCTGACTTCTGTGGTGGTTTTAAAATCTGGGTACAAATTCTTTAATCTTCCTCCTTCAAAATGTAGAGTTATTCCTCTACCTTTAATTGTAGGTTGTACTACCTGACTTGCTGCTGATGAATAGAATGTGCCAGAAGTGAGGGTATTTGACTTCCAAGACTGAGTCACAGTGTAGCTTCAACCGCTTTGTCCTGGGTTGTTTGCTCTGTGGAACCCAGCTGTGAAGGGACCCTGCTGGGAGGGGGTCCTCCCGTCCTGGAAGGGTGTCCTCCCGTCCTGGAAGGGGATCCTCCCGTCCTGTACACTCTGCAGAGGACCACAGCCTGCCTGGCATCCTGACTGTAGTCTCGTGGGAGGCTGAGCCAGAACCATAGCTCAGCAGCTCCTGGACCTTCCTTTCAGAAATCATATTCCATTGCATGTATATATTACATTGTGCCTATCTGTTCACTCACTGATGGACACCTGAGTTTGTGCTGCTATGAACATGGGTGTACAAATATCTTCTGGGGACCCTGCTTTCCTTTCTTCTGGATATATACCCAGAAGTGGAATTGCTGTGTCATATAGCACACTATTTTTAATTTTTTGAGGAACTACTATAGTGTTTTCCATAATGGCAATATCATTTTACATTCCTACCAACAGTGAACAAGGATTCCAGTTTAAGCAGTTTATCAAATTTTTCTTTTATGGATTGTTGCTTTTGTGTGATATCTAAGGACTTTTTGACTAACCCAAAGTCATGAGGGTTTTCTCTTGGTTTCTTCTAAAAATTTTATAGTTTTGGTTCTTACATTTTGATCTTTAATTCATTCTGAGCTATTTTTTAATGAATGGTGTGAAGTGAGGACCTAAATTCATCTTTTTTGCTTGTTAATATTCAATTGTTCCAGCAGCATTTGTAGAAACTAATATTCTTTCCCCATTAAATTATTCTGACAGCTTTTTTGAAAATCAGCTGACTGTAAATGTTAAGAGTTTATTTTTGGACCTCAATTCTGTTCCATTGATTTATATATCCATTAAAAAATTGTTATTTGGCTGTTCCAGGTCTTTCTTGCTACACACCAGTTTTCTATAGCTGTGGCGAGCGAGGCTACTCTCTAGTTGTGGGGTGTGGGCTTTTCATTGCAGCGGCTTTTTTTGTGGAGCACGGGGCTCTAGGGTGAGGACTTTAGAAGTTGTGGCTCACAGGCTTAGCTACATATAGATTCCATGTGGAATCTTCTTGGACCAGGTATTAAAGCCATGTCCCCTGCATTGACAGGCAGATTGTTGTCAATCACTGAACCACCAGGGAAGTCCCATATATCTATATTTATGCCAGTACACTGTCTTGATTTCTGTAGATTTATAATTTATTTTGCAATTGATAACTGTAAGTCCAACTTTGTTTTTTTTTTTTCAAAATTGTTTGAAGCAATTCTGTTCTGGGTCTTTTGAATTTTTATATGAGTTTTAGGATCAGATTGTCAATTTCTGCAAAAAAGGCAGCTGGGATTTTGGTTCGCTTGCACTGAATCTGTTGATCAGTTTGGGGGAAGAATTGCCATTTAAGAAGAGTAAGTCTTCTAATCCATGAGTATGAAATGTCTCTACTTTTATTTTAATCTTCTTTAATTTCTCTTAGCAATATTTTATAGTTTTTTCTTCCAGCTTCATTGAGATATAAGTGATATATAGCATTGTATAAGTTTAAGGTGTCCAACATAATGATTTGACTTAAATACAGTATATGGGTCGTATGCTTTTTTTGTTAAATCTAGTCCTAAGAATTTAATCTTCTTGATATTATTGTGAATGGAATTCTTTTCTTTTCTTTTTTTATTAGCACTGTTGTTGTTTAGTTGCTAAGTCATGTCTGACTCGTTTGTCACCCCATGGACTGTAGCCCACCAATCTCCTCTGTCCATGGAATTTCCCAGGCAAGAATACTGGAGTGGGTGGCCATTTCCTACTCCAGGGGGTATTCTTGACTCAGGGTTGGAACCTGCGTCTCCTGCAGTGTCAGGCGATTCTTTACCACTTGAACCACCTGGAAGACTATGTTGATGCAAAAGATAAGATAAATGGTTTCAGGTCAAACCTCATTACACATTTTTGCCCTTCTACTTAAGAGATTTAACACTTTGGTTAGTCTCTCTTATCTTCCATATCACTATCTATGAAATGGGGTTAAAATGTATTTTAGTTGCTCTGGATCCCAGCTCTCAGAGCTTCAGGAGACTCTGCCCTTTGAGGGGTATTCCGCTCAGAGGGTCACCATGGCTAACAAGAAGGGGTGCTGGAAGTGGGCCATTGTTAGCAGAGTCAGTACGGTTCTAGCGTTTGCCATTGCAATGATCATGGGCTTCTCACTGCAGAAGCGCACCGTCCTGCTAGGCTATGAACAGGATGGGACCTGCCGCTCTGATGCATCATCCAAAGGGAAGGCCTGCTGATCACCTGGTACCACGCTGCCAACAGCAAAGAGCAGATGAAGGCTGCCCTCAGCAGCAGCGTCATGGTCCTGGAATCAAATGTCACAATAGAAGGGTGTGACACAGCCAACAAGACAGGGGTCCCCATCACAGTGCACCCCCCGGCCATCTACAGTGACAACAGCTGAGAGCAGTGGCTGGAGGCTGTGCTGGCTTCTTCCAAGAAGGGCATCAATCTAGACTTCAAGAGCATCAAGGCTGTGGGCCCCACCTGCGGCGGCTGACAGAGGAGGGGAAGTTTTAAAGGCCTGTGTGGATCAATGCTGACATCCTAAGGGGTCCCAACATGGTCAAACCAATAGAGGTCAATGTTCACACAGTTCCTGGCCTTGGTCCAGGAGAAGTATCTTGAGACAACCCTGTCTCCAGGCTGGACTACCGTCTACCTGCCCTTGTTCCCAAATGGGACATACACCCAGACCACGGCGGAGAAGGTGCAGGAGCTGGTGGGAGCTGTGCCACAGAAGGTGACCTTCTCCATGTGGCTTGTCATGGCCAGGGCCGCCCGGCCCCACTTCAGCTGGCTGCTGGGCCAATCTGACAGGTACAGCCTGAAACGCGGCAGTCTGCCTCGGACCCCGTGACAGTGGATGACCTCCTCTATATCCAGGATAACACCGCCACCCACCAGGTCTGCTATGACTTCTTTGAGCCTCTCCTGTCTCAATTCAAGCGGCTTGCCGTACCTCACGGCAAGGTACTACACCGGGGCAGCCTGATCCCTGCTCTCCAAAACCCTGGAGACGAGGGTCTGAGTGTGGAGTGACTGGTTCCTGACATCCAGGGCAATGGAAGCACAGCAACAGTGCGGCTCCCAGACTGAGAGGCATGATCCTGCTGGATGTGGGCCTTCAGGAGCCTGCAGCTGGGGATCCCGTGCCCATCGTCCACGCCCCAGATGGCAGTGCCCTGATGCTTGAGTCCTGCCTGCAGCAGCTGGCCATGCGCCCTGGACGCTGGGGCCTGCATTTGCACGTAACAGAGCCCACCAGTCTGCAGCCATCCCTGGCCACGCCGGCCACCCTGTGCAGCCTTGGCCACCTGTCTAGGCCTGTGGGGGTTGGGGCCACAGTCTCCTGCAGGAGTTTCATGCTCCCTGGCTCCGTGACTGGCAGGCAGTTGCTTACAGCTGTGGCCGAGGTGTTCCCCCATGTGACAGGGGCACCAGGCTGGCCTGAGGAAGTGCTGGGCAGTGGCTATAGGGAACAGCTGCTCACAGATATGCTGGAGCTGTGCCAGGGCCTCTGCAACCCGTGTCCTTCCAGCTGCAGGTTGGGCCTCTGGGCCAGAGTCCCGCTGGAGTCGTGGTACGGCTGCTGGCAGCCTCCCCACGGGCCACGGTCACAGTGGAACACAGCCCTGCCGAGGCCACTATGTGTCTATGTGGGCAGTGCTGCTGGCAGCCAGGGCCGTGGAGAAGACCCGCGTCTACTACAGGCTACCCCGGAGCTACTGCCAAGACTTGCAGGCAGATATTGGCAGACATTGAGCACCCAGGGGTGCTCGCCTGGTGGACCCTGGCTTCCCATGGGGGAGGCAGGAAGGAATAAATGCCTCCGCTTCCTCAAAAAAAAAATTATTTTAGTCCTTTTGTTGTAAGGACTATAGGGGAATTTGTAGGTAAATATGAAGGAATCAAAATTGTGATCCGTAACTGATAGTTCCCCTCCACTGAACAGGAGCCTCTAGAATGAACCTTTGAAGGAAAGCGCTCTCGTCTTTTCCCTAGGATAGTAAAATCAACTCCTTTTTTTTTTTTTTTTTGGTTGTACAGTGTGGCATGTGGAATCTTGTTCCCTGACCTGGGATCAAACTCACATTTCATGCAGTGTGAGTGTGGAGTCTTAACCACTCAACTGCCAGTTCAGTTCAGTTCAGTCGCTCAGTTGTGTCCGACTCTTTGTGACCCCATGAATCGTAGCATGCCAGGCCTCCCTGTCCATCATCAACTCCCTGAGTTCACTCAGACTCATGCCCATCGAGTCAGTGATGCCATCCAGCCATCTAAGTCCTTAAAATTGGCTTCTTTTAATTAACAGGTTCTCTATCACTTCATTTCTCTTACAATTTATCCTTTGAAAACCCATGACCCATGGAAAATAATATTCCCATGACTCATAGAGATTCTCCAAACCTGAAATTTGCTGATGCCATACTTTTGATATAATTGGGCATGCTCCTCTATCTTATATACTTCCTGCACATTGGCAGTTGCATCCAGAGGCTTGATCAGATTTAGTTTTAATGCCCTTGGCAAACTGTAGATGTTGTATGCTTTCATCAGAGGCTTGTAATGTCTGACTGTTCCTTTTTTTCTGTGTGTGTGTTGCTTGCAGCTGTTGGTGCTCATTGCCGAGGATATTAATTTGTGATTGCAAAATAGTGCTATTGTAATTCTATTATTTCTTTTTAATTTATTTGTTGAAATGTTTTTGTAAAGAGATATTTACTTTTATATGGTTAGTGATTCATTTCTTTTCAAAAGGTTGGACAAATGTTTGATTTTTACCTTTGTTTACCAGTTCTCAAAATAAGAAACTTTCTATCCTTTACCTCAAAATGTGGTTAGTTTTTTAAAAAACATTATTGTGACTTTATGCCTTAAACATATTTGATATGGTTCACTGTATTCTAATTACTATTCTTATTGAAGCACAAATTAAGCTCCAGGTAATATTCCTTAGGAAGCGCTCATGCAAATAATATTCCCTGACTTCTTGCTTATTACTAATAGAGTTGATTTGGGTCCTTTACACTTGAAATTTAGTTTTGCTGGATATAAAAATACTTCACTTGAATTTTCTATTTTGTTTATCTTAAATGGTTTCCCCCTTTTTTATCTGTACAGATATGTGGCATAAAGTGTGGCTTTCAAAGAGACTGATGATTTTTAACTTATTTTCCTTCAAGAAACCAGCTTTTTGCCTAGATGCCCAGAGACTTTTTCCAGTAATTTATTATAGTATATGCCTTGATATTGGTTGTTCTGGGTTCAGATTTTCAGGTTCAGTTCAGTTCAGTCACTCAGTTGTGTCTGACTCTTTGCGATCCCATGAACCGCAGCACGCCAGGCCTCCCTGTCCATCACCAACTCCCAGAGTCCACCCAAACCCATGTCCATTGAATCGGTGATGCCATCCAACCATCTCATCCTCTGTCGTCCCCTTCTCCTCCTGCCCTCAATCTTTCCCAGCATCAGGGTCTTTTCCAATGAGTCAGCTCTTCACATCAAGTGGCCAAAGTATTGGAGTTTCAGCTTCAACATCAGTCCTACCAATGAACACCCGGGACTGATCTCCTTTAGGATGGACTGGTTGGATCTCCTTGCAGTCCAAGGGACTCTCAAGAGTCTTCTCCAACACTACAGTTCAAAAGAATCAGTTCTTCAACACTCAGCTTTCTTTATAGTCCAACTCTCACATCCATACATGACCACTTGAAAAACCATAGCCTTGACTAGACGGACGTTTGTTGACAAAGCGACATCTCTGCTTTTTTAATATGCTGTCTAGATTGGTCATAACTTTCCTTCCAAGAAGTAACCATCTTTTAATTTCATGGCTGCAGTCACCATTTGCAGTGATTTTGGAGTCCAGAAACATAAAGTCAGCTGCTGTTTCCCTGTTTACCCATCTATTTCCCATGAAGTGATGAGACCAGATACCATGATCTTCATTTTCTGAATGTTAAGCTTTAAGCCAACTTTTTCACTCTCCTCTTTCACTTTCATCAAGAGGCTCTTTAGTTCTTCTTCACTTTCGGCCATAAGGGTGGTGTCATCTGCATATCTGAGGTTATTGATATTTCTCCTGACAATCTTGATTCCAGCTTGTGCTTCCTCCAGCCCAGCGTTTCTCATGATGTACTCTGCATAGAAGTTAAATAAGCAGGGTGACAATATACAGCCTTGACGTACTCCTTTTCTTATTTGGAACCAGTCTTGTTCCACGTCCAGTTATAACTGTTGTTTCCTGGCCTGCATACAGATTTCTCAAGAGGCAGGTCAGGTGGTCTGGTATTCCCATCTCTCAGAATTTTCCACAGTTTATTGTGATCCACACAGTTATATGATGTATTCTTTCAGTATGTAGCTTGAAATGTTTTTTTATTTCAGGAAGGCTTTCTTGAATTAGTTTTGGGTATTTGTTGTATTGTTTTACTTTGGTTTTCTTCAGATTCTCTTATTATCTTCTTAGTATTCCAGTCCATTTACCACTGTCTATCTTGTTTCTCAGCCACCCAGAGCTCAAGCCTATGTGCTCAGCCTTCTAACTGTGTCCATATCAGGTTTGACCCATGGAGAAGTACTTTGTTTCCTGAAGTGCAGGTGCTTTGGTCAGCATTGAGGGTATGGATGAGTTAGTTTGGTGCAATTGCTTTTTCCAGGTAAGCTATTCTGCTAGTACTTTCCTTTTTAGATAGTTTTATTTCATCCTGGGTGAAATTGTACCTTCCCCTTATTCTTTATACATAGGAAATTCTCTTTCTATCCTGTATTATAGCCTCATTGGTCTGTGAGGACCCTTAGTTTTAGCAATCATAGGCAGATGCTAGCTCCAATATTCAGAGAAAGCAATGGCACCCCACTCCAGTACTCTTGCCTGGAAAATCCCATGGACCAAGGAGCCTGGTGGGCTGCAGTCATGGGGTCACTAAGAGTCGGACACGAATGAGCAACTTCACTTTCACTTTTCACTGTCATGCATTGGAGAAGGAAATGGCAACCCACTCCAGTGTTCTTGCCTGGAGAATCCCAGGGATGGGGGAGCCTGGTGGGCTGTCGCCTCTGTGGTCGCACAGAGTTGGACACAACTGAAGCGACTTAGCAGCAGCAGCAGCTTCAGTATTAGAGGATCATTTTATTGACACTGCATAAGTAGAGAGAGGTAACTAAAATCCCCGCTTCCATAGTGAGAATCATGTCTTTCATCTTCAGCCATCAGAACTCCTTGAGTATCATATGTTTTTAATCTCTGCACATTGCTACTTCACCAGTATTAGCATAAATGAATTTACCTCCTTAAGACAAGTTTGTTTATGTCATGACAATCACTGCCAAGTAACAAGGGAGCAAAAGGTTTGAAAGGAAAGTGGCAAGCCACAAGGAAAATTCTTTGTAAAAATATTTTACAGTTTAGTAAATTTTTTCCATAAAAACTACTTATTTTTTGCACTGGGTCTTAGTTGCAGTACACAGGATCTTTAATCTTTTTGTGACATGTGGGATTTTTTTGCTTTATTGTGGCATGTGGCATCTTTATTTTTTTTTTAATATTTATTTATTTTTAGTTGATTGATGATTGCTTTACAATATTGGTGTGATTTCTGTCATACATTGATATGAATTAACCATAGATATACATATGTCCCCTCCCTCTTGAATCTCCCTCCCACCTCCTGCCCATTCCTACCCCTCTAAGTTATTAGAGAGCCCAGTTTGAGTCCCCTGAGTCGTACAGCAAATTCCCATTAGCTATGTATTTACATATGTTAATGTACATACATTCATGCTAATTTCTCTATTTATTTCGCCCTCTCTCTCTTCTCCCCCACACTTGTCTGTAAGTCTGTTCTCTATATCTGTGTCTCCAATGCTGCCCTGCAAACAGATTCGTCAGTACCATCCTTGTAGATTCCATATTTATGTGTTAATATACAATATTTGTTTTCTCTTTCTGACTTACTTCACTCTGTATAATAGGTTCTAGGTTCATCCACCTCATTGGAACTGACTCAGATGTGTTCCTTCTTATGGCTGAGTAGTATTCCGTTGTATACGTATGCTGCAACTTCTTTATCCATTCATCTGTCAGTGGACATCTAGGTTGCTTCCATGTCCTAGCTATTGTAAATAGTGCTGCAGTGAACACTGGGGTACATGTGTCCTTTTCAGTTTTGGTTTCTTCAGAGTATATGCCCAGAAGTGGTATTGCTGGGTCATATGGTGGTTTTCTTCCTAGTTTTTTAAGGACTCTCTATACTGTCTTCCATAGTGGCTGTATCAATGTACATTCCCATGTGGGATCTTTAGTTGTGGCATGCCAATTCTTAATTGTGGAGTCTGGAATCTAGTTCCCTGACCAGGGACCAAACCTGGGGCCCCTGCATTGCAGATGTGGAGTCTTAGCCACTGGACTGCCAGGGAAGTTCCTCAATTTTTTCATTATAAGCAAAAAATTTAAATACAGAAATTAGGTGAAAGAAGGAAGAGTAACCTTTGGTGTCATTACCTAGAGACTAGCTGTAGTAATGTGCATTTCTTTTTTTTTTTTTTTTAATATATAAAATGTGTTAGTCTCTTAGTCATGTCCAACTCTTTGCAAACCCATGGCTTCTCTGTCCATGAAATTTTCCAGGCAAGAATACTGGAGTGGGTAGCCACTCCATTCTCCAGGGGATCTTCCCAAGCCAAGGATCAAACCCGGGACTCCTGTGTTGCAGGCAGATTTTGTACCATCTGAGCACCGAGGGGCTTAAATATATTTATCACAAATTACCAAAATAATTATGCTTTTCTTTTAATAACTCTCTCCCAAAAAACAAAGCAGAACTTGAAAATGGAAAAATGGAGAAGAGTATTCATATTACAACCAGAATTCCCTCAGACTTATTTTTAAATGTAATTCTATTGTTTTTGGAAATATCATACCCTTAAACAATTTCAAATTATGCAAAAGAATAAGAGAAGTAAAAAAGTTGACATTCTCCTATTTAGAATGAACTACTGTTGGGATACAGCTAACCCATTGTTCTACTTCCCAGGTGGCACAGTGGTAAAGAATCTGCCTGCAGTGTAGGAGAGGCAAGAGATGTGAGTTTGATCCCAGAGTCAGGAAGATCCCTAGAGTACGAAATGACAACCCACTCCAGTATTCTTGCCTGAAAAATTCCCAGAGGATTGCAAAGAGTCAGACACGGCCGAGCACACACACACATACAACCTATTGTTTAGAGATGAACTCATGGCTGTGGGTTTTTATGTTGAAAAGAAGAAAGAACTCAAATTAATAACTTAATCTTCTATTTTAAATAACTGGAATAAGAGTAAACTAAACCCAAAGCAAATGGAAGGAAGGAAATATTAATGGGCAGAGTAGAAGTAAATGAAATAGTAGAAAAACAGAGTAAATCAAGGAACACCAAAAATTTTCAACAAAATTGGCTATTAGCTAGACTGACCAAATGTAAAACAGGGACGATTCTAGTTATTAAAATCAGGAACAAGAGGAGGGACATTACCACCAACATTATAAATGAAAAGAATTATAAGGGAATGTTATGAACAACTATATGTCAAAAAGTTAGATTATGTAGATAAAATGGACAAATTCCTAGAAATACACAAATTACCAAAATTGACTTGAAGAAATAAAAAACCTGAATAGATCTGTGACAACAAAAGATATTGAATTAGTGATCAAAACCTTTTCACAAAGAGATGCCTAGGACCATATAGCTTCACTAGTGATTTCTACCAAACATTTGAAGAGTTAAAATCAATTCTTCATAAATTCTCCAAAAAATGGAAATAGAGGGATATCTCCCAGCTCTTTCCAAGAGGCTAGTATTACCCTGTTGCCAAAATCAGAGACAAATGGCACAAGAAAAATACAGACTGATATCTGTTATGACTCTAGATACAAAAATCCTCAGCAAAATACTAGCAAACTAAATACAGTAGCATGTAGAAAGATTGTACACCATGACTAATAGGATTTACCTGAGAAATGCAAGGTTTGTTCCACATATGAAAGTCAATCAATGTGTATTAATACATAGTAATAGAATAAGGGAGAAAATCCACATGATTATATCAATAACTTCAGTTAAAGCTTTTGATAAAATTCAATACCCTTTTAAGATAAAGACAATAAACTAGGAATAGAAGGTAATTTTCCTAACCCATAAATAATATCATACTGTATGGTGAAAGATGGAGAGCTTTTTCTCTAAGATCAGGAACAGAATAAGGATGTTTGTTCTATTCAACACTGCACTGGAAATTTTAGCCAGAACAATAAGGCAAGAATGTAATAAAAGAAAATCCAGATTGGAAAGGAAAAAATAAAATGATTTGTGTGCATGTGTGTTAAGTTGCTTCCAACTCTTTGCAACCCCATGGATGAAGTCAACCAGGCCTCACTGTCCATGGTTTCTCTGGGCAAGAATACTGGAGTGGGTTGCCACGCTCTCCTCCAGGGGATCTTCTCCACCCAGGGATCAAACTCACATTTCTTAACGCTGCTACATTGGCAAGAGAAGTCTTTATCACTAGCACCACCTGCAGATAATACAATCTTTTATATAGGAAATCCTAAAAAAAAAAAAAAAAAAAGGCATCAAGTAATTCAGCAAAGGTTACAGGATACTAAGATATCAAAATCAGTTCTATTTCTATATGTAAGCAATGAACAATCCAAAAATGAAAACAATGCTATTTACCAGTAGCACCAAAAATAATAAAATACTTGGGAATAAATAAAAAATAAAAGAAGTGTAAGACTTGTATACTGGAAACTATAAAACATTTTTAAAAGAAATTAATGTATCAAATAAAAGGAAAGACATCTTGTATCCATAGATTTGTAAGACTTCATAGTTTTAAGATGGCAGTGCTCTACAAATTGATCTATATAGATTCAATGCAATCCCTATCAAATCCTAACTACCTCTTTTTTTTTTTGCAAAAATCGACAAGTGGATTTTAAAATTTATATGGAAATGCAAGGAACCATTATAGCCAAAACAATATTGAAAAAGAAAGAACACAAAAAAATATTTCAAATTTGATATGTGAATTTTATCTCCAAAAAAAAATGCAAAGGTAAATGTTAGCTACTGTTAAGAGTACAATTGTGGTGAGTACTGTCCAGCCACCTAGCTTCATTATATAACCCTGTGTTCATGTGACACAAGCATGCATTCCTGCTGCTCTGTGACCTGTTCCTCCTTCATACAATAAAGACACAGTGATGATTGTCTTTTATGAAGTTTTTTTTCATTATGTTATCATCCTTTGGATAAATCATTGAACTCCTAGATTGAGAGGAGTCACACTTTGTAGAGGACCAAACAAAGAGTCAGACATGGCTGAAAAACTGACATTTTCACTTTACACAAACCACCTTGTAGAAAGTTTATTTCAGTGTATGCTTTTATCACCAGGTCATGCCATATTTGTGCAAGTTTCTTTTAATTATCTACTTCACCTACTACATGTAAAATGTAATTTAATTTACATACAACCCTTCAGGAATATATCGAATATGGATGCATTACTTTTTCTAAATAGTTCAGCATAATACCATTTTGTATATGATTTTCCCCCTATAACCTAGGCTAAGAGACAAAAATAAAATTCTCATAGAAGTAGAATAAATGAATATCAATTTCAACCTTGATGAATAGCATAAATAGGAGATAGTCTAAGTTCTCATTAGAATAGTAATAGGTAAATAAGTTATAGTACCTCCTGTGAGGACACCAAAAGAATGAGGAAGATTTATACGTATTGAAGTGTAAGGTCTCCAAAACACATAGCTAAAGGAGAAGAGCAAATAGCAAATCGGTGTATATGATGTGTTCTAATACAGACCAAAGAATACTAAAACTAAGTATATAGGAAAAGTTCTTGAAGAATATACATCAAACAATACATTAGGAAAATGAAGTAGAATGGAGGATGAAAGGTAAATATAATATCTTACTCTCGTGTGAATTTTATGCAGTAAGCATGTCTTCATGTGTTACTTTGGTAACAGAAGTAATATTTGCTCTTTGTAGAATATTTCGATATGCTGATAGATATAAAAGTGAAAGTCACTCAGTCATGTCCAACTCTTTGTGACCCCATGGACTATACAATCCATAGAATTCTCCAGGCCGGAATACTGGAGTGGGTAGCCCTTCCCTTCTCCAGAGCATCCTCCCAACCCAGGATCTCCCGTATTGCAGGTGGATTCTTGAGTCACAAGGGAAGCCCAAGAATACTGGAATGGGTAGCCTACCCCTTCTCTAGCAGATCTTCCTGACCCAGGTCTCCTGCATTGCAGGCGGATTCTTTACCAACTGAGCTATGAGGGAAGCCTGATAGATATGAAGAGAAGATCAATAATAAACTATAGGTCCATAAGTCAGAATCATTAAACATTCCAATATGTTTTGATATAGTCTTTCTATATATGTATTTTATCATAGAGTAGATACAATTTTTATTTATTTATTTCTTTTTTACTTAACAGCATACTATTAGTTGGAGAAGGCAATGGCACCCCACTCCAGTACTCTTGCCTGGAAAATCCCATGGACGGAGGAACCTGGTGGGCTGCAGTCCATGGGGTCGCTAAGAGTCAGACATGACTGAGCGACTTCACTTTCCCTTTTCACTTTCATGCATTGGAGAAGGCAATGGCAACCCACTCCAGTGTTCTCGTGTGGAGAATCCCAGGGATGAGGGAGCCTGGTGGGCTGCCATCTCTGGGGTCGCACAGAGTCGGACACGACTGAAGTGACTTAGCAGCAGCAGTAGCATACTATTAGTATTTTCCTACTTTAATCTTAATCATGGTCAAAATATTGAAAATCAAAAGCTAAAGAAATATTATCTCAAGGGAAGATTGTATATTTTAAAAATGAGCCAAAGAAGTACAATTTTGGTTAAAAAATGTCTATTTGTGAGACTGTATGGTTTAGTGGAAACAATCATGGCTCTGGAGACAGATAGAACTTTGTTCAGAATGCTAACTCTACTACAAGGTGTGACCTTAGTTAAGTAACAACCCATTTATGTAGTGACATTAAAATTTATGCCTTATCAAGGCACGAATTGAAGAGATCGAAGAAGACCTAAATAAACGTAGAGACATATTGTATTCATGGATGGGAAGACTTAATATTGCTAATTCTCCCTAAATTGACTTATTAGAGATTTAATGCAATTCCCATCCAAATCCCAGAAGGCTTCTGTGATAGACTGAATGTTTTTGTTCCCCTCCCCCCGAAATTCCTAAGCTGAAACCTGATCCCTAAAGTGATGGTATTTGGAGGTGGAGCCTTTGGAAGGTGATTGGGTCATGAGGCAGGGCTGTCAGGAATGGGATTACTCTTCTTATAAAAGAGACTCTGGAGAGAAACCTTGCCCCATTTACCATATGAAGACTCAGCGAGAAGACAGCTTGTCTATCAACCAGGAAGCAGACTCTTATCAGACACCATATCTGCTGGTACCTTGATTTTGAAGTTCCTGCCTCCACCACTGTAAGAAATAAATTTCTCTTATTTATAAACCAACCAGTCTGTGGTACTCTGTAACAGCAGCCTGAACAGATTAATACAGAGTCTTTGTATATAACGTATTCTGATGTTGTATGGAAAGGAACTTGTAAGCCAAAACAATTTTGGGAAAGAACAGAATCGAAGGACTTTTACTAACTGATTTTAAAGACACACTGTAAAGCTATAGTAAGTTAAGACAGCATAAGATTGGTGAAAGGATATACATATAGACAAATGCAATATATACACAATATAAAAAATACTGTCATAAATAGTGTCAGCTGATTTTTGGCAAACGTGAAATGGCAATTTTTAACAAATAGTGCTGGAACACCCAAGTGCAAAAAAGTAAATGTTTATACTTCATGTTGCATACACACCCTTCCCCCACCACCCCCAGCCCCGGCCAAAACTCCAACTGGTTGGTAGACCTAAGTATAAAACATAACATTATAAAGCTTTTAGAAGAAAACATAAGAGAAAAAATTTTCCTATTGGCTTTAGGCAAGTACTTCTTAGATCTATACCACAAGCATGATGCATAAAGAAAAAGTTGGTTTGTTGAATCTAGTCAAAAGTAAAAACTTTTGCTTTACGAAGGACTCTGTTAAGAGAGTAGAAAGCTAGCTCCATACTGGAGCACATTACAAGAAAAAAGTGCTTGTATTTAAGATATATGAGAAACTCTCAAAACTTAGCAACATTTACCCATTCAAAAAATTAGTCAAAAGATTTGAACAGACTTCACCATAAGGAATATGGTTGGATCTAAGGATGGCAAACAAGCAACTGAAAACATCCTTAGTAATAATTGAAACCATAATGAAATATTATTGCATACCCATTAGAATGGCTAAATTAACAAAACACAATGCCGAGTGCTGATGAGCATGCAGACAAACCAGAGTCCTGGTGGGGCTGCAACATGGTATTGCCACTTTGGTAAACAGCTTGGTAGTTTCATAAACAAGTTCAGCTCAGTTCAGTTCAGTCGCGCAGTCGTGTCCGACTCTTTGCGACCCCATGAAACACAGAACGCCAGGCCTCCCTGTCCATCACCAACTCCTGGAGTTCACTCAGACTCACGTCCATTGAGTCCATGATGCCATCCAGCCATCTCATCCTCGGTCGTCCCCTTCTCCTCCTGCCCCCAATCCCTCCCAGCATCAGGGTCTTTTCCAATGAGTCAACTCTTCGCATAAGGTGCCCAAAGTACTGGAGCTTCAGTTTTAGTATCATTCCTTCCAAAGAAATCCCAGGGCTGATCTCCTTCAGAATGGACTGGTTGGATCTCCTTGCAGTCCAAGGGACTCTCAAGAGTCTTTTCCAACACCACAGTTCAAAAGCATCAATTCTTTGGCGCTCAGCCTTCTTCACAGTCCAACTCTCACATCCATACATCACCACAGGAAAAACCATAGCCTTGACTAGATGGACCTTAGTCGGCAAAGTAATGTCTCTGCTTTTGAATATACTATCTAGGTTGGTCAAAACTTTCCTTCCAAGGAGTAAGCGCCTTTTAATTTCATGGCTGCAGTCACCATCTGAATCGAACACGACTGAGCAACTGAACTGAACTGAACTGAAATATTAATTTCATGTTTTTTTTAATTATGAAAGTATAATAACATTTATAGGAGGTTGGGAAAACAGAATAAAGTTATATATAGATCTTCCTCTATTACAATTATTTAAGTAGATAAATTAATATTTTTAGTTTGAATTTCAATAACAAACTCTCTAAAATTAATAGAATCAATAGACAGAAAAATGGATGTAGTAGATCTGAAAAGCATTACAAGTCAATTCTACATACTTAATATTCATAAAAATTTCATACAATAGGATACAAATTCTATTCAAGTTACCAAAGACTATAAACCAGCAGACCTGGAACATATCTAGGGACATAAAACAATGTGCAAAGATTTCAGCATCTAAATTCCTGAAATCATACAGATTTTTTTCTCTTATCACTGTGGAGTTATGTTAAAAATCAATATCAAAAATATTTGAAAGTAATCCACATAAATGTGACACTTATCAAGAGAAATCTTTGACTTAGCCATTGAAAGCCTCAATAACTTTAAAAGAGTGAAAAAAAAAAAAACATAGAGGGTTATTGCAGAGAAGAAGGCATTCCAATGAGAAATTAATATCAAATATACTTTAAAAACCCCATGTATTTGGAAATTAATGCCCACTTTTAAATGACAGGTGTGTCTAAATGCCATAACAAAGAATATTAGAAACTATTTGTAACAGAATAGAAATGAACAGAGAATTTATGAGAATTTATTGCATGGCACTGAAGCTGCACAATGCAACTACGTACAGTGTGGAATCTTCAGTAAGGTGTGAAAACAAAAAACAGACGCTAGCATAAAATTCTGTTAAATTTGAACAAAATTTGTACTTTAGTTAATAGCACTCTATCACATGTTAACTTCCTGTTTTTTACAACATAGTATTCTTTATATTCTCAGAATTGGATTAGAACTTTCAGTTCAGTTCAGTTCATTTCAGTTCAGTCGCTCAGTTGTGTCTGACTCTTTGCGACCCCATGAATAGCAACACACCAGGCCTCCCTGTCCATCAGAAAAATAAAGTCTGACACTGTTTCACTGTTTCCCTGTCTATTTCCCATGAAGTGATGGGACCAGATGCCATGATCTTCGTTTTCTGAATGTTGAGCTTTAAGCCAACTTTTCACTCTCCTCTTTCACTTTCATGAAGAGGCTCCTTAGTTCTTTACTTTTTGCCATAAGGGTGGTGTCATCTGCATATCTGAGGTTATTGATATTTCTCCCAGCAATCTTGATTCCAGCTTGTGCCTCTTCCAGCCCAGCGTTTCTCATGATGTACTCTGCATATAAGTTAAATAAGCAGAGTGACAATATACAGCCTTGACGTACTCCTTTTCCTATTTGGAACCAGTCTGTGGTTCCATGTCCAGTTCTAACTGTTGCTTCCTGACTTGCATACAGATTTCTCAAGAGGCAGGTCAGGTGGTCTGGTATTCCCATCTCTTTCAGAATTGTCCACAGTTTATTGTGATCCACACAGTCAAAGGCTTTGGCATAGTCGATAAAGCAGAAATAGATGTTTTTCTGGAACTCTCCTGCTTTTTCCATGATCCAGCGGATGTTGGCAATTTGATCTCTGGTTACTCTGCCTTTTCTAAAACCAGCTTGAACATCAGGGAGTTCACAGTTCACATATTGCTGAAGTCTGGGTTGGAGAATTTTGAGCATTACTTTACTAGCATGTGAGATGAGTGCAATTGTGCGGTAGTTTGAGCATTCTTTGGCATTGCCTTTCTTTGGAATTGGGATGAAAACTGACCTTTTTCATAAACAAAGTAAACATATATTGACCATGCTGCTGCTGCTGCTGCTGCTGCTGCTGCTGCTAAGTCGCTTCAGTCGTGTCCGACTCCGTGCGACCCCATAGACGGCAGCCCACCAGGCTCCCCTGTCCCTGGGATTCTCCGTGTGACTTAGCAATTCCATTTCTAAGGCTTTATCCCAGAGAAGTAAAAATTTATGTTTATACAAAGATTTGTATACATATGTGTATGTGTTTATAGCAGTATAACTCAAAAGAATGGAAACCACTCAAGTACCGGTCTGTAGGTGAGTGGATAAACGAACTGTGGAGTGCTACTGAGCAACTGAGGAATGAACATTAGCGCACGCAACAACAGTAATGCAGTTCAGACTCGTTAGTGTAACTGAAAGAATCCTGGCTCAAAA
Organism: Aepyceros melampus; assembly: GCA_006408695.1. Classification (NCBI taxonomy): domain Eukaryota; kingdom Metazoa; phylum Chordata; class Mammalia; order Artiodactyla; family Bovidae; genus Aepyceros; species Aepyceros melampus. The sequence continues at coordinate 39,801 of SJXQ01007213.1, read as the reverse complement.
GGCTATAGAATATTCCATTCATACGACAGTCTGGAAAAAAAATGTAGAAACAGAGACCAGAGCAGTGACTGCCAGGAGTTAGGGTTGGGAATTTGAACACAGAGGGTAAAGGGAATTCTTTTTCAAGGTGGAATTATTTTATGTCCTGTCTGTTAGTGGTTACAATATTGCATGCATGTTTAAAATCTCATAGAACAGGACATGGTAAAAAAACAAATTTTACTTTTTTGTGATTTAAAAAAAAAAAAAAAAAAACACCCGTGCGTTGCTAGGTTGTCATTGACAGTCAATAAAGTATAATCCATCTGATTCATGAAGGATTCTCATCCAATAGTAACAGCCATTATTGTTTTGCCAGGAGAGTCAGCATAGGCTTGTAAGTTACCTGGCCTGTGTTGAGATCCTGCTCTGCCACCTACTGGCCTGTGACCTCACTGCACCTCAGTGTTCTCTGTAAAATGGGGTTGTGATTGTATTAATACCTATCCTAAACGGTTGTTAATGGAGAAGGCAATGGCACCCCACTCCAGTTCTCTTGCCTGGAAAATCCCATGGATGGAGGAGCCTAGTAGGCTGCAGTCCATGGAGTCGCTAAGAGTCGGACACGACTGAGCGACTTCACTTTCCCTTTTCACTTCCATGCATTGGAGAAGGAAACGGCAGCCCACTCCACTGTTCTTGCCTGGAAAGTCCCAGGGACCGGGGACCCTGGTGGGCTTCCATCTATGGGGTCGCACAGAGTCGGACACGACTGAAACGACTTAGCAGAAAGGGTTCTTAAGCAGAAAATAAGTTAATATAGACAAATACTTAATGAATTATTGGTTCTCTCTACTGATTTCTAAAGGAGATAAGCTGGGGAAGTATATGGACCCCCTGAACTTCTTGTGGGTTGGCACTCCACAGTCTTCTGATGTCATTTCCCTTTGCTGGTAAAGATAGCAAATATGACTGCAGTCAGAAAGCAGGAACTGTGAAGCTGTTTGGGTATCCTGATGATTCCTGGTGGGAGCACCTGGCGTAGGGAAAAGGCCCTGGCAGAGAGAGACCTTCCTTTTGTCAGGGGAGTGTTCTCTCTCCCCACAATAAAAATTTGACGGACATTAAAGCCTTTGGCAGGTCACAGCTCTCGGACAGTGTTACAGCTCAGTTTTATTTAGAAAATAAAGGATAATACATCCTCGAGGCATGAGGGCATGCCGACCCAAAAGACCAAACAGAAGAGAGAGAAAGAGAAAGAGAGACGCCCCAGCCCTTTGGCTCCTCTTTTTATATGTTTTTTCCTCCCTCTGCCATATGTAAACTGGGCTAGCCAGGAGTGACGTTTGCTCTACCTGAGGTCCTCACTCTGGTCCTCGGACCCTCCTTTGTTCTATTTCCCCGGGCTTTTCCTTTCCTTGTCTTTTAGTCACCGCCGTTCTGGACTCCTTTTTCCTATTCTACAAACTGTGGAAAATTCTGAAAGGGATGGAAATACCAGACTACCTAACCTGCCTCTCGAGAAACCTATATGCAGGTCAGGAAGCAACAGTTAGAACTGGACATGGAACAACAGACTGGTTCCAAATAGGAAAAGGAGTACGTCAAGGCTGTATATTGTCACCCTGCTTATTTAACTTCTTTGCAGAGTACATCATGAGAAACGCTGGGCTGGAAGAAACACAAGCTGGAATCAAGATTGCCGGGAGAAATATCAATAACCTCAGATATGCAGATGACACCACCCTTATGGCCGAAAGTGAAGAAGAACTAAAGAGCCTCTTGATGAAAGTGAAAGAGGAGAGTGAAAAAGTTGGCTTAAAGCTCAACATTCAGAAAACGAAGATCATGGCATCCAGTCCCATCACTTCATGGGAAATAGATGGGGAAACAGTGGAAACAGTGTCAGACTTTATTTTTTGAGTACATCATGAGAAACGCTGGGCTGGAAGAAACACAAGCTGGAATCAAGATTGCCGGGAGAAATATCAATAACCTCAGATATGCAGATGACACCACCCTTATGGCCGAAAGTGAAGAAGAACTAAAGAGCCTCTTGATGAAAGTGAAAGAGGAGAGTGAAAAAGTTGGCTTAAAGCTCAACATTCAGAAAACGAAGATCATGGCATCCAGTCCCATCGCTTCATGGGAAATAGATGGGGAAACAGTGGAAACAGTGTCAGACTTTATTTTTGGGGGCTCTAAAATCGCAGCAGGTGGTGATTGCAGCCATGAAATTAAAAGACACTTACTCCTTGGAAGGAAGGTTATGACCAACCTAGATAGCATATTCAAAAGCAGAGACCCATTACTTTGCCAACAAAGGTCCGTCTAATTCAGGCTATGGTTTTTCCTGTGGTCATGTATGGATGTTAGAGTTGGACTGTGAAGAAAGCTGAGCGCCAAAGAATTGATGCTTTGAACTGTGGTGTTGGAGAAGACTCTTGAGAGTCCCTTGGACTGCAAGGAGATCCAACCAGTCCATTCTGAAGGAGATCAGCCCTGGGATTTCTTTGGAAGGAATGATGCTAAAGCTGAAACTCCAGTACTTTGGCCACCTCATGCGAAGAGTTGACTCATTGGAAAAGACTCTGATGCTGGGAGGGACTGGGGGCAGGAGGAGAAGGGGACGACAAAGGATGAGATGGCTGGAGGGCATCACCGACTCGATGGATGTGAGTTTGAGTGAACTCTGGGAATTGGTGATGGACAGGGAGGCCTGGCGTGCTGCGATTCATGGGGTCGCAAAGAGTCGGACACGGCTAAGAGACTGAACTGAACTGCACACTTTGTATACTTAGCTTGCTCTGTTCTCTTGAATCTGATAGGCATGTTAAGTGTTTGGACTTCCTGAGCATCTTTTTCAGCAGCAGAAAATTGAGGACTTCCTGTTTCCCCAGTCTGAGCGAGGCCTCTCTTTGGAGAATAGTGGTTAGAGTTACTGAGAGCTGATTGGCTGGCTGCAACATTAGCCCATTGAAGACCTCTTTGAAATTCTGTCCCAGGTCTTTGAGAGAATGGTTTAATTAGTGGCTCTAGCAGCAGCAGCAGCAACAGCAGCAGCTTTTCCTTAGGAGCAACTTTGGTTTGCTACTGCTTGAATATATCAGAATTAAGTGGCGTGGGTAGGGAAGGGTAGGGACGAAGGTGGAGTTCTTAAAATTGAATTTTAACTTAATTAACAAAGATTTGCACATAAAAATCTAAATTTATGTTACATACATTTTGGAAATAGAGCATTTAATAAAAGTGACTGAATTCTAGGAGTTTGAAAATTATGTTTCTCGGGGAGATTTTGTGGTTTTGCAATTAAAAAAAAATCTCCGAAATAAAGTTTAAAAAGTATACAATTTTGTCTTTCGTGTTGTAACCAAGATCTCTGGGAGATATGAGAAATGTGAGGGTGAGAGAGGAGAGTGAAAAAGCTGGCTTAAAGCTCAACATTCAAAAAAAGAAGATCATGGCATCTGGCCCCATCACTTCATGGCAAACAGATGGGGAAAAAGTGAAAACAGTGACAGATTTTATTTTCTTGGGTTCCAAAATCACTGCAGACGGTGACTGCAGCCTCAATATTAAGACGCTTACTCCATGGAAGGAAAACTGTTAGGGGAAGCACACTGATTGAAACTGCCCACCCTGGCCAGGCACCATAGTAACCATTTGCGTGAGTTGTTTTTATGACAGGAGATCTTGATTAGGAATGGAACTAATAAGCGACAACTAACTGGAAGAGTTCGGGAAAGGTCTAAAGGAGACACCGCGTGTCCGTCCACTTCCCAGAATCCCTCTCCCTAGCATCCATCTTGGCTGAGTGATGCGTGCGCCACCAGGAAAGACTCTGAATTAGAATGATTGGCCAAAGACCACCCTCAAACTAATCCCATCACCATAAACCCCGAGACTTCGAGCCACAGGGCAGAGCAGTTCTCCCAGGTTCCTTTACCCTACTGCTTCCACCCGGGTGCCCTTTCCCAATAAAATCTCTTGCTTTGTCAGCACATGTGTCTCCTCGGACAATTCATTTCTGAGTGTTAGACAAGAGCCCAGTTTTGGGTCCTGGAAGGGGTCTGCCTTCCTGCAATAAAACTATGATAAACCTAGACTGCTGCTGCTGCTGCTGCTGCTAAGTCACTTCAGTCATGTCCGACTCTGTGCGACCCCATAGACAGCAGCCCACTAGGCTCCCCTGTCCCTGGGATTCTCCAGGCAAGAATACTGGAGTGGGTTGCCATTTTCTTCTTCAATGCAGGAAAGTGAAAAGTGAAAGTGAAGTCGCTTAGTCGTGTCTGACTCTTAGCGACCCCATGGACTACAGCCTACCAGGCTCCTCCATTCATGGGATTTTCCAGGCAAGAGTACTGGAGTGGGGTGCCATTGCCTTCTCTGATAAACCTAGACAGCATGCTAAAAAGCAGAGATGTCAGTTTCACGACAAAGGTACCTTTGGTCAAAGCTATGGTTTATCTATTAGTCATGTACAAATGTGAGAGTTGGACCATAAAGAAGGCTGGGTGCTGAAGAATTGATGCTTTCAAACTGTGGTACAGGAGAAGACCTGAGAGTCCCTTGGACAGCAAGGAGATCCAACCAGTTAATCCTAAAGGAAACCAACCCTGAATATTCATTGGAAGGACTGATGCTAAAGCTGAATCTCCAATACTTTGGCCACCTGATGCGAAGAGCCAACTCACTGGCAAAGTTCCTGATGGTGGGAAAAGTTGAGGGCAGGAGGAGGAGGGGATGACAGATGGCTGGAAGGTATCACTGACTCAATGGACATGAGTTTGAGCAAACTCTGGGAGATAGTGAAGAACAGGGAAGCCTGGCATGCTGCAGTCCATGGGGTCACAAACAGTCAGATGTGACTTAGCAACTGCACAACAACAAAGCAGTGCCTGGGCTACAGCAAGCCTGAAAAATCATTAGTTACTTGTATGTTATTAGTATTTCTATGTATGTGTTATTTGTATGTATTATGTATGTTATTAGTATTTGTATATGTAGTGTTTGCATGTTATTGTATGGTCATTAGTATTTGTATGTAGACCTGGCCTCATTCTATAAAGGATTTGTAGTGGCTTATGACAAACATTGAGAAAAATAATAAAATAGAAATAAGAAATACAGTATTAGGAAAAGACAAACGTGAATTAGAATAGAAAGTCAAAATTGGCGCAAGCAGAGAAATTGAAGAGAAATATGCAAAGAGTAAGGGCTTCCCAGGTGGCATGGTGGTAAAGAATCTACCCGCAGTGTAGGAGACACGGGCTTGATCCCTGAGTTGGGAAGATGCCCTGGAGGAGAGCATGACAACCCACTCCAGTATTGTTGTTGTCGTTCATTAGCTTAGTCCTGCCCCACTCTTTACTACGTCATGGACTGCAGCACGCTAGGCTTCCCTGTCCCATCTCCTGGAGCCTGCTCAAACTTATGTGCATTGAGTTGGTGATGCCATCCAACCATCTCATCCTCTGTCGTCCCCTTCTCCTCCTTACCTTCACTCTTTCCCAGCATCAGGGTCTTTTCTAATACTCCAGTATTCTTGCCGGGAAAATCCCATGGACAGAGGAGCCTGGTGGGCTACAGTTGCAAAGTGTTGGACACGATGGAAGAGACTTAGCAAATTTGCTTAACCAAACTTCCTCAGCAAAGTGAGGAGGGGGATAAGCTAATTTTATTACTAAAAAGAAAAACACACATACCAATTCCTTCAGTTCAGTTCAATCGCGCAGTCGTGTCCGACTCTTTGCGACCCCATGAATCGCAGTATGCCAGGCCTCCCTGTCCATCACCAACTCCCGGAGTTCACTCAGACTCACGTCCATTGAGTCTGTGATGCCATCCAGCCATCTCATCCTCAGTCGTCCCTTTCTCCTCCTGCCCCCAATCCCTCCCAGCATCAGGGTCTTTTCCAATGAGTCAACTCTTTGCATAAGGTGCCCAAAGTACTGGAGCTTCAGTTTTAGTATCATTCCTTCCAAAGAAATCCCAGAGCTATCTCCCTCAGAATGGACTGGTTGGATCTCCTTGCAGTCCAAGGGACTCTCAAGAGTCTTCTCCAACACCACAGTTCAAAAGCATCAATTCTTTGGCGCTCAGCCTTCTTCACAGTCCAACTCTCACATCCATACATGACCAATTCCTTAGAGAAAGCAAAACTTTTGTTACCTCTTACCTCCAAAAGAAATGGCTCATGTAGGAGGCTATTACATATGAATATAATTTTTAAAAGTGTTTTGGCATAAAAAAGACAAAACCAAAACATATGTTACATTTTGGTGTATATCAGGACATTTTCTGTGTTCGTATTGATATATAAAATATATATTAGTTTACTTAATCTTCATAAAAATCTTTTGAAGGATAGACAAAGCAAGTATGACATGTTATAAGCAAAGTACTCAATACAGTTGTTAGCAATATTGTAGGCAAAATGTAATACTTACTGGTTGTTAGTAGACCATTTTCATTTATTAGGCATGCCTTCTGTGCCTGATACTGTAGTAAGTACTTTATATAAGCTGCTGTCCAGTTGTCACAACAGGTTTCTCTCAAATTGGATCATTACCATCATTTTATGGCTTCAGCAAGAGTGAGTAATTCAAGGTTACTCAATGACAGTGTTCAGATCCAGATTTTTCTAAAGGTCTATATGCCTTTGGTGGCAACAGTCTACTCTGTCTCCACAAGTCTTGCTATCTAATTTTACAAACTTACGTTTTAGGTGGCTCCGAGAAGGTGACTGTTGGCCGAGCTTAGCAAGAGATGGAACCAGGTGTTCCGTCTCAGAGCACTGACTTGCGCCTTTCAGGGAACGGCCTCCTCCCACCTTGCCTGAAGAGTGTTGCAAACCAGCTTGCTTCCGCTTTGTGTTGGCAGGATATTGCTCTCAGATGCCTGGAGAGCCCTCATTCTCGAGGTTTCTGTGAAAGGCCAGTGAGAATAGTATTTGCAAGTATCCATCATGCTAATGGCTGCCTGTGGCTCCCTTTCTGGGTCTATCCCCTTGGAATTGTGACAAATGCAAAGGGTTTGATCCAGATATTATTTGTCCTATTAACATGCCTTTCCTATCAGTATGGGTTCTTTTATTTTCTCCTCTAAATGTGTGAAAAGCAGATGTAGCAAACTTCACACTTACTACTTAAACAAGAGATTCATTACTTTTAACCAAAAGAGCAACCGTAGCAATGGGAAAATTAACACACACATCCAAGAAGGCCCAGCCTGTGGCCTCCTCGTCTATCAGGGTCATGCTCCATCACTTTCTTTCCTTGGCTACACCTGGGCTTGCTGTCCAGCCCTAGAGACCAGCTAAGAAAGAGGGTTTCCAACTTAGTGACTCAGACACAGAATTCTATGGTTTGGCTAATTCTCTAGTTTTTCCAGTCACGTCTGGCCATTTATTCATTGATCGGTCCAGGCATATCCTTCAGTTAGTTTCTCCTCTACATGCCAGTGAGTTGGGAGGATGATAAGATTAACAAGGGGCCAGACTGGACTGGCTTGGAAAAGCTGAGGCTGGCTGTGCTGATGCCATGCAGCTGTGTTGACTGGCATTGCAAATGGGGCTGAGAAGTAGTTATGATTAGAGTATCATCCAAAGAACAGAGTGGTCTCATGCGACCTGATCTTTTTCTGTTGTTTTTGTTCCTAATCTTTTGCCGATTCCCAAAATATCTTTGTAGCTTTAGATCATGGAAGGATGAACTTGTTTATCACACCAAATATTAAATTGTGAGATGTATGTGTGTGCCTTGTGGGTTGTTTCCCTCACCATAAGCTGTGTGGCATTAAGGGTGTGCAGTAGAGGTCCTGGCAGGGAGCCTCGAGTGGGTGAACGGGAGGCTGCAGGAGGGCATCCTGGCCCAAGGCAGTGAACATCCAACAAGCCAGAAGCAGTTAGTTCCAAGGGGCAGGACTGGCCCCAAAACAGGTTGAATTCTCTGCATCAGAGGACTGGGGAAGGGAGCACAGAAGAGAAATCAGGAGCTGGCCAATTCTGGAGTCTCCACAGGAGTGTGTGTGTGTGCAAGGAATAGCTGAGCTGTTTGGGGTATGATGCATCAATGGGCTCACTTTAGAATGACTAAATGGGGTATCCCATCAGATCTTTTCTGTTCAAAAGTGTTTGTTTTCTACTCTCGAAAAGTTCTAGTCACAAAAGGGACCATGAGGTGTGGCCTTCATTGGAAGGAGGAAAGCACACAGGTGGCATTAAGGGGTAAACCTGTCTTTGAAGGCGTGGAGGGTGTACCTGTAGAGGTGCAACGCACCCTCAGAAGTCCCGCGTGTGGGTAACCCAGCACCTCCTTTCCTCCCCCGACTGCCGCTCTGCCAGTCAGGCGACTTCACACTTGAGCAGAGCGAGGTCTGAATCCCGGCCCCAGCAGGGACTGATGTGAACCGCGCTCCTCATCCATGACGTGGGGACCACCAGTCCCTTCTGCGTGGGTTGTTAGGGGAATGAGAGGAGGTGAAGGGTTTGTGAAGCGCCTAGCACAGCACCTGGCCCGTGGAGATGCTTCATACAGCCCTGCCTGTGAGGAGGAGCAGCTTCTAGAGAACACGGGCCACCTGGCTGCCAGAGAGAGGCCGTCAGTCTGTCAGCTTTCTCGGCTCTAAACGCCGGCGCTGCAGGAGCCAGCTCATCCTTCCAGGAGTAGGTGCTGGGCAGCAAGGAGGCTTATCCATCACACACGGGCCTGGTGGGAGGTCCAGAGGAGACACGGTAGAGCTGCTTCCTGCGGCATCCGCTGGGGCTCATGATGGATGTGTGTGCCTGTGAGCAGGTGGAGCAGAGGCGACGGCTGCGTGTGTGACAGGGAAGGAAGAGCAGGGGAAGGTAGAGCTCTGTTAGCTGAGGTTTCTGGAAGGGATTGGATGGGGAGGAGGTGGACACAGTGCGAGTCTTCACTCTGGGGGCGTGAATATTGGGCAGAGGATGTGGGAGATGGGGTGCTGTGGGCTGGAGGTGGCGGCAGGGTCCGGGGATGTAGGGTGGGTTGGTGGGATGTGAGATGAGCTTGGGCTTCCCTGGTAGCTCAGTTGGTTAAGAATCCACCTGCAGTGCAGGAGACCCTGCTTCGATTCCTGGGTCGGGAAGATCCGCTGGAGAAGGGATAGGCTCCCACTCCAGTATTCTTGGGCTTCCCTGGTGGCTCAGCTGGTAAAGAATCTGCCTGCATTGTGGGAGACCTGGGTTCAGTCCGTGGGTTGGGAAGGTCCCCTGGAGAAAGGAAAGGCTACCCACTCCAGTATTCTGGCCTGGAGAATTCTGTGGACTGTATAGTCCATGGGGTCCCAAAGAGTCGGACACTGCTGAGCGACTTTCCCTTTCCCTTTCGGGAGGAGAGAGGTAGGGTGGATAACTACAGTTTGGACTGGTTGGTAGTGTGGCCTGGTGAGTAGGGCAGAGTCTGATGGGTGCTGGGGGAAGTTGTTCTGTTAGGAGACTGGTGAAATTGCATCACCTCTGTAGCTGCAGTTTGCTTACATTTGTATATCCGTAATGGCTGTACAGCTTCTAAGAGTTAAATGAATTGGCCTGTGTCAAATGCCTGGCACACTGTAGATGTTTAGTAAGTAGCTACTGTTGTTATGTAGGTATTAATACCACATCTGTATAAACCCTTGTACCATACAGAGCTTTCTTGCCTCCTAAGCTCATCACATTTTGTACAAAAAAGGATGGGGGTTGGATGGGCAGGAATTTGGAGAAAATGTTGAACCGCGCTCCTCATCCATGACGTGGGGACCACCAGTCCCTTCTGCGTGGGTTGTTAGGGGAATGAGAGGAGGTGAAGGGTTTGTGAAGCGCCTAGCACAGCACCTGGCCCGTGGAGATGCTTCATACAGCCCTGCCTGTGAGGAGGAGCAGCTTCTAGAGAACACGGGCCACCTGGCTGCCAGAGAGAGGCCGTCAGTCTGTCAGCTTTCTCGGCTCTAAACGCCGGCGCTGCAGGAGCCAGCTCATCCTTCCAGGAGTAGGTGCTGGGCAGCAAGGAGGCTTATCCATCACACACGGGCCTGGTGGGAGGTCCAGAGGAGACACGGTAGAGCTGCTTCCTGCGGCATCCGCTGGGGCTCATGATGGATGTGTGTGCCTGTGAGCAGGTGGAGCAGAGGCGACGGCTGCGTGTGTGACAGGGAAGGAAGAGCAGGGGAAGGTAGAGCTCTGTTAGCTGAGGTTTCTGGAAGGGATTGGATGGGGAGGAGGTGGACACAGTGCGAGTCTTCACTCTGGGGGCGTGAATATTGGGCAGAGGATGTGGGAGATGGGGTGCTGTGGGCTGGAGGTGGCGGCAGGGTCCGGGGATGTAGGGTGGGTTGGTGGGATGTGAGATGAGCTTAGGGAGAAAGGGGAGGGAGGGTGGATAACATTGGTTTGGACTGGTTGGCAGGGTGCCTGGTGAGTATTGCAAAGTCTTATAGCCCTGGGTTGAAATCCTGGTTCTGGAAGAATTTGGCCAAATTGCTTGACCATCATTATTTTTCTTATGTTTAAAATATACATAATTAATAGTGCAACTTGTGAGTTGACAAACATGTAAAGGACCTGGCACACTGTGGATATTCAATAACAGCAAGTACTATTGCTATGTAGGTGCTATACAAACCTCTTGGGGCTCCCCTGGTGGCTCAGACAGGAAAGAATCCACCTGCAAAGCAGGAGACTTAGGTTCAACTCCTGGATTGGGAAGATCGCCTGGAGAATGGAATGGCAACCCACTCCGGTATTCTTGACTAGGGAATCCCACGGACAGAGGAGCCCAGTGGGCTACAGTCCATCATGTTGCAAAGAGTCGGACATGACTGAGTGACTATCACTTCACTTAAACCTCTTAGTTTATGAGGTTTTCATTGTCCTCTGGGCTAATCACATTGTGTACAAAAGGGAGGATTAAAGAGTTGTTAATATGATAGAGTAGCCTGCAAAAATATATGGGAATTGGACAAAAAAATATTTAAAACTTATTTTTTAGTACTCATTTGTGGGTGTAAGACCCATTGTTAGCATTTAAGGACACTAACTTGAAAAATATTCAATGATTACAAATTTAGTAAGTTCATGTGTTTAAATTTTTGCTCAGATGGAGCCATAAGCTATTGAACTTAACAGCATCCATCACTTCAGTCTTTCACTCTATGGTGAAAGGGAAAAGCAGGCAGAGTGTGAAAATTGCCCATCTGACCGGCAGTGTCATAGCAACAAAGTCACCAGGTAGAATCTACCTGGCTGAAATGTCACCAAGTCCCTCTTCTGGTCTTTAGTTATCCTTGGGAGGTGTTGCCTCTGGAGCCACCTTGGGTTTGCTAAGAACAAGTTGCTAAACTTTGTTTCCCGTTCCCTTCTTGAGAAAGTTACTGGGATACAGGACAGGCAGGGATGTGGGTACAGCACAGAATCTGTCAGAACATCTCCTGGAGGACCAAAGGAGATCTGGCAGGGCACAGGCTGATTTGTCCCTAGTCATCACTGTACTCAGAGTGGGGATTAAAGTCAACTTGGAGGAAAGTTTCTCTCTGAAATGAGATCTCACCATGGAGTTCTGGTGGATGGTGACCAGGCCTGTGAAGATTTATTGGACATTTCTGATGCATTCATCTCTGTAGTGGCAGCTGAGGGACTGTGATCAACACGGAGCAGAGGGAGGCCCCCTTGTTCTCTGTGTAGAAAGAAATCTTTGTCAGGTTGACCAAACGTTGGAGCTTCCTCTGAGTGCTGAACCTGGTACAAGACAGAAGGGACTATCAGACAGCTGTACCTTGGACCTATTTTTCAGATGAAAACCGAGGTGCACGGAGGGGAGGGAACGAGCCCAGGGTTGCCGGGTCGGCACGCTGGTTTGAAGTTTCTGCTCTCCACTGCTCTGCCCTGCGTGTGGGCCCGCGTTCCCAGCCATTGAGGGTCAGCACAGGCTAGGTGTGCCTGCACAGCCACTCCGACGTGACGGCATGGGAGCCTTCGAGGACTCATCATCCACACTGGGGTCCATCTGGAGCTTTGTGCAAAGTTGTCATGATGCTGAGACCAGAGAAGAGAAGGATTGGCTTAGTGAACTGAGATGACACACTAAGGGCAAAAGGATTCATTCACTGAGTACCCAGCCCTGTGCCAGGCCCGGGCTGGGTGCTGAGGGTACAGATGTGAAGATCAGCCAGTCTCTGCCCCCAGGCACCCACAGCCTGGTGTGGAGATGGTGACAATATAGCGTGAGTGGTTTCATAGAAGAACTTTCCCCAGATCTGGTCTTCCTAGACCGTGTCCTTCTCAGCATTTACATGCCTTCTTTTAAAAAATAGCAACTTTATTAAGCATATACCATGTGAGGCTAAATAATGATCCCCAAATACATTTGCATTCAAATCCCTGGAACTTGTGAATGTGTTACCCTGCCGGCAAATTGACTTTGAATACGTGATTAAACTAATAATTTGGTGATAGCGAGATTGTCCTATATTATTCAGGTGGGTCCAGTAGGGTCCTCATAAGAGGAAAGCAAGAAGATGAGAGAGAGAAAAAAGGAAATGTGATGTGGAACTAGGAGTTTAAGTGACTTGGAAGATGCAGTAAGGGATCAAGAGCCAGGGAATCCTGTCGGGCTCCAGAAGCTAGAAAGAGCAGGAAACAGATTCCTCCCTGGGCTTCCAGAAGGAACACAGTCCTGCTAACACCTTGATTTTAGCTTTTGAACTCCAGACTATCAAATAATACACTGGTGTTGTTTAAAGCCACCTGATTGTGGTGGCTTGTCACAATGGTGATAGGAAATTAACGTACATGCTACACAATTCATTGGATGTTCATATATTCACAGGCTTGTACAACCATTACAACAATCAATTTTAGGACATCTTTATCACTCTGTCTCTTAAAAAGTTTATCCCCATCAGTGGTCACTCCTTTTTACTACTTATAGTTAGTCATGTGACTTAGGGGTAAGTTTCCTTACTTGCACAAACCTCAGTTGACTCATCTGTAAATGGGATACTTCATAATTCCAAAGGTGGTTATAAGAGTTCAGTGAGTTATTGTGTATAAGCATTTGGCACAGTGCCTGCAGAGTCAGCCTTCAGTAGGTTATTTTACTATTTTTATAAGTGCCCATGAGGAGGCTGTTGTAGAAGTGCAAGGGAGAGATGAAGAAGGGCCTTAATGAGGCCAGTGACGGAAGAGTGGAGGGTACGGGATATGGTTTCTCGCAGATGCTCCAAGCTCTGTGTTCTCCCTTCCTTGGAGAACAGTTTTACCTTTCTGCTAGCATTTTAATTCCATTAAAACTGGTCCTTGTGTGATCACTAGAGGGCAATAGAACAAAGGCTGCACATAGAAGGTGGCAATGGCCCTGATCTGCGCATTCAGCCTTTTTTCCTGTTCTGAAGCCTAATTATATTGTATATGCATTGGACTATCTCCTCCCTCCCTCCTTGCTCTGTGTATGTGCTGACATTTTTTCCCCAAACACTTCACATCTCAAGGCACCCCTGAGTTCCTATTCCATCTGTGCCCTGGGATTAGTCATGGCTAAAGCCTCTTACTTTCTGACAGCTGTGTTTATTTCTCAAGGGCACAAGTGGCTACAGAGCATGGGGGCCTGCATCCCACAGCTCAGCAGAGCCTAACATGAACCACAGTTGCTCCTCTGCAGTTCAGGACTTGGGGTCTCCTTCATCTTGCGTTTGTCTTCCACCCCTCAGGGAATATCAGTTTCACCCAAATCCACTTGGATTGAGACGGTGATGGTGGGCTGTGGTGGGTGTGATCTCCCAAAAGATTCAGATGAGGACCTTAGAGAGAGGAAGAATGGATATTTATGCAAAATGCACAGATATCCTCTGTGACTATCACATGGAAAAAGAATAGTCCATCAGTTAAGAGTCCCGACTTGGCACTCCAGTTCCCGTGGATGGAATCCCAGCTCCAGCATTTACAAGTTGTGTGACCATGGCTGGGTCACTGCACTTGTCAGTCTGAGTCTCAGTGTTTCCATTTACTAGATGGGAGTAATGGCCCAGCATGGTGGGCTTGAACCAGTGTGAAAGTACACTGCAAAAGCGCCAGGAGGCACGAGCGTGTGTCACTGCAATTGGTGTGGCTAGAAATCTGAAGTCTCTGATCCAGCAAATAAATTTCTATATATTTAATTAAAGGAAATGAAAAAGCTAACTCAAAAAAGTACCTGTAGCCCCATGTGCATCACAGCATTATTTACACTAACCAGGACGGGAAACACCAAGTGTTCACTGATGGATGAATGGATAAAGAAATGCAGTGTATATATACAGTATGTATACAATATAATTCAGCCATAGAAAAGAATGAAATCTTGCCATTTGCCACAGCATGGATGGAACTTGATGGCATTGTGTGTGTGTATGTGTGTGTGTGTGTGTGTGCATGCACGCACGCATGCTTAGTCATGTATGACTCTTTTTCAATCCCATGTACTGCAGCCCACCAGGCTTCTCTGTCCATGGGATTTCACAGGCAAGAATGCTGAAGTGGCCAGCTCCTTCTCCAGGGGATCTTCTCAACATATGGATCAAACCTACATCTCTTACGTCTCCTGCATTGGCAGGCGGGTCCTTTACCACTTGAGGGCGTTATGCTAAATGAAATAAGTCAGACAGAGAAAGACAATACCATATGATTTCACTTATATTTGGATCTAAAAAGTAAACCCCAAACCAAGCTCAAAGATACAGAGAATAGATTGGTGGCTGCCAGAGGTAGAGGGTGGGGGAGTGGGTAAGATGGTTGAAGGGGGTCAAATGTATAAACTTTCAGTTATGAAATAAGTCCTGGGATGTACAGAATGGTGAAAGAAGGTGAAGTGAAAGTGAGTCACTCAGCTGTGTCTGACTCTTTGCGACTCCATGGACCTATACAGTCCTTGGAATTCTACAGGCCAGAATACTGGAGTGGGTAGCTGTTCCCTTCTCCAGGGAATCTTACCAACCCAGGGATCAAACCCAGGTCTCCCACATTGCAGGCAGATTTCTTACTAGCTGAGCCATCAAGGAAGCCCAAGAATACTGGAGTGGGTAGTCTATCCCTTCTCCAATGGATCTTCCAAACCCAGGAATTGAACCGGGGTCTCCTGCATTGCTGGTGGATTCTTCACCAGCTGAACTACCAGGGAAGCCTGCAGAATGGTGACTATAGTTAACAAGAGTGTATGGCATATTTGAATACCCATCACAAGAAAAAATTGTAACTATATATGGTGGCACATGTTAATAAGACTTATTGTAGAGATTATTTTGCAATGTATGCAGATATTGAATCATTATGTTGTGCACCTTAAATCAATATAATGTTATACATCAATTATACCTAAATAAATGAAATCCAAAGTCTCTAATTTTTTACCTGACCAGTTACAGGGCACCTGTCCACAGGTAGCCAAAGCCCTCTGGGTTCAAGTCCTCAATCAGCCCCTTACTAGCTACATTTTTCTCCTGGATGAAGTGAAGGTCATCATTCCTGCCTGCCAGCATTATTGGGAGAAGTGATGAGGTGATGTGTAGACAGTGCCTGGCACATATTGTTCTGCAGCTAATGATAGACATCTTCTCAGTACCATTATTACTCCAGAGCACACTAGGAGTCCAGGTGCATCTCTGGCAGGGCAGACCACATGCTCTGAGAACAAACAACCATCCTTCTGGATAAAGGGTGCCTTTGGCAGCAGCCAAGAGCCCTGGGAGGCTTTGTACAGGAGGCTTTGTAGCCTGGCCCTTCCTGCCTTCCTTTCAACTTGGGCTGGGTACAGCCTCACAGAGGTTCATGTTTCTCTCTTAATTACCCCTCAGGCTCTCTCAGCCTGTCTTTCATTTCCACCACAGGCTTTCAGCCAGACAATTTGAATAGAATCTCATCTGGAGTGTGTTAACTCTTCTCCCCCTGTTGCTGGCAGAGATCTGGGATCAGCTCTGTATTAGAATAAGTTGTAAGTAAACACACATTTGTTCTAATGTGGCCTCTCCTCCCATTCGATAGCCTTATCTTAGATTTGCATGGCTTCAAATAAGGGAACACAAAAGTGTTTGGAAAAGACCTTTGTAGTTGTTTAGTTGTTAAGTGCTAAGTCGAGTCTGACTCTTTATGACTCCATGGACTGCACCATGCCAAGCTCCACTGTCTTCCACTGTCTCCTGGAGTTTGCTCAAATTCATATCCATTGAGTCAGTGATGTTATCTAACTATCGCATCCTTTTCCTTTTACTTTCAATCTCTCCCAGCATCAGGGCCTTTTCCAATGAGTTGACTTTTTGCATCAGGTGGCCAAAGTATTGGACCTTCAGCTTCAGCAACAGTCCTTCCAATGAATATTCAGGGTTGATTTCCTTTAGGATTGACTGCTTGGATCTCCTTGCTGTCCAAGGGAGTCTAGTGAGTCTTCTCCAACACCACAATTCAAAAGACCTTAGAAAGCATTTAATCCACTCTACCTGTTTTACAGCAGGGCAAATGGAAGATGTTAAGTTGCTCATGTTCACATAGATAACTTGAGGATACAAATGGAGATGGAAATTAGGTCGTCTGAATCTTAGTTCAAAACTCTACAAAAACTCAGTACCTCAATCTTTCACTTATTCCTTCAAAAATATGTATTGAGCAACTAACACCTTATGCCTAGTCCTTTTGTGGACACTGGAGAAAGAAAGGTAAATGAAAAATGATCTGCTCTTGAAGTGCTTAAGAACTGTTATCTATTTGTCTGTTGGTCATCCATCCATCAATGCATCTATTTATTCACTCATCCATCCATCTCCTTTTTCCCTATGCATCTTTCATTCATCCCTTCATCTTCATCATTTTGTACATTTTTTCTGTCTATTCATTTTACCACTAATCTTACCATCAATTTGTTGGCACATCTATTCATCTGTTCCTTTATCCTCCTACCCATCTATCATCTGTTCTTGTTTCTATCAGTCTATTTCTCTTTTGATACACACATTGGTCTCGTCATCATTCACAATTTCTTGTGTTATGTGGCCCTAGGTTTTTGGCTTGGGCTCAGGACTTAGATAAGTGAGAAGCATTTGCATTTCAGTCTTTGTGTGAACATATACTTTCTTGTCTCTTGATTAAATACCTAGGAGTAGAATGGCTAGATCAAACAGCAGACATTGGTTTAATTTATAAGAAATTGCTAAAAAATTTTTCAATTAATTTTTGCTCTTTTACATTTTTACCAGTTCCTACACACCTTTCCCAACTTTTCTCATGGTCATACTTTTAAATTTTCTCCACTGGGCTTCTGGTTCAAGATGGCAGAGTAGGAGGACATTCACTCATCTCCTGCAAAAGCACCAAAATCGCAACTAGCTGTTGAACAGCTATCAATAGGAGAATGCTGGAACTCACCAGGAAAGGATACCCCACATCTGAAGACAAAAACCAGCCTCAATGAGATGCAGGAGGTTCACAATTATGATAAATTCAAATCCTATAACCAAGAGGTGGGCAACCACAGACTAGAGAACAATAATACCAAAGACGTTCGCCCACTGTTGTGAAGGTTCTGAGCCCTACATGAGGCTCTCCAGCCTGGATTACAAACTGGGAATCCCCAGGCAATCTGACCTTGAAGGCTAGCAGGATTTGATTATAGCACTTCCACCAGACTGGGGGGAACAGACTCCACTCTTGGAGGGCACAAACAAAATCTTGTTCATGCCAAGACCTAGGGGGAAAGGAGCAGTGACCCCGCAGGAGACTAAACAGACCTACGTGCTAGTTTTAAAGGGTGAACTGTGGAGGCAGGGCTTGGCAGAGGCTCACCACAGGGATGGGAGCACTGGCAGCAGCAGTCCTGGAAGGTCCCCCTTGGTGTAAGTCCTCTTGGAGGCAATCATTAACCCTACTGTAGAGTCCATTGACCCAAGGGCTGTTTCACCTCAGGCCAAACAACTAACAGGGAGGGTGGACAACCCCACCCATCAGCAGATAATTGGATTAAAGCTTTACTGAGCGAGATCCTGCCCAACAGAGCAAGACCCAGTTCTCCCCACTCTGTCTCTCCCATCAGGAAGCTTACACAAGCCTCTTAGCCTCATCCACCAGAAGGCAGACAGAAGAAGCAAGAAGAATCACAGTCCCACAGCAGCTAAAACAAAAACCACATTGCAGAAAGTTAATCAGGATGATAAAAAAATAAAAAGTTACATCCCAGTTGAAGGGATAATATAAAACCCCAGAAAAACAAATAAATGAAGTGAAGACATGCAACCTTTCAGGAAAAGAATTCAGAATAATGATAGTAAGGGTGATCCAGGATCTTAGAACAGAATGGAGAAGATGCAAGAAAGGCTTACCAAAGACCTAGAGGAACTAAAGAACAAACAAACAGAGATGAACAATACACTAGAAGGAATCAATAGCAGAATAACTGAGGCAGAAGGACAGATAAGTGACCTGGAGGACAGAATGGTGGAAATCACTGCTGTAGAACAGAATATAAAAAAAAAAGAATGAAAAAAAAATGAAGACAGCCTAGGAGATCTCTGGGACAACATTAAACACACCAGTATTTGCATTATAAGGATCCCAGAAATAGAAGAGAGAAAGAAAGGACCTGAGAAAATATTTGAAGAGATAATAGCTGAAAACTTCCCTGACATGGGAAAATAAATAGTCAGCCAAGTCCAGGAAGCACAGAGAGTCCCAGGCAGGCTAAACTCAAGGGGGAACACACCAAGATGCATAGTAATCAAGCTGACAAAAATTAAAGACAGAGATGAAATTTAAAAGCAACAAGGGAAAAATGATAATATTCAAGTGATCTCCCATCAGGCTATTGGATAATTTCTCAACAGAGACTCTACAAGCCAGAAGGGTATGGCATGACATATTTAAGTGATGAAAGGAAAGAACCTACCACCAAGAATACTCTACCCAGCAAGATTCTCATTCAGATTTCTCTTTTTTTTAAATTAATTTATTTTAATTGGAGGCTAATTACTTTACAATATTGTGGTGGTTTTTGCCATACACCAACATGACTCAGCCATGGGTGTACATGTGTTCCCCCATCCCAAATCCCCCTCCCACCTCCCTCCCCATCCCATCCCTCAGGGTCATCCCAGTGCACCAGCTTTGAGTGCCCTGTTTCATGCATTGAACTTGGACTGGTCATCTGTTTCACATATGGTAATGTACTTATTTCAATGCTATTCCCTCAAATCATCCCACACTTACCTTCTCCTACAGAGGCAAAAAGTCTGTTCTTTATGTCTCTTTTGCTGTCTTGCATATACGGTTGTCATTACCATCTTTAAAAATTCCATATATATATGCATTAATATACTGTATTGGTGTTTTTCTTTCTGACTTACTTCACTCTGTATAATAGGCTCGTTTCTTCCACCTCATTAGAACTGACTCAAATGTGTTCTTTTTAATAGCTGAGCAATATTTCATTGTGTATATGTACCACAACTTTCTTATTGATTCATCTGCCAATGGACATCTAGGTTGCTTCCATGTCCTAGCTGTTGTAAACAGTGCTGCAATGAACATTGGTGTATTTGTGTCTCTTTCAATTCTGGTTTCCTCAGTGTGTATGCCCAGCAGTGGGATTGCTGGGTTGTATAGCAGTTCTACTTCCAGTTTGTAAAGGAATCTCCACCCTGTTCTCCATAGTGGCTGTACTAGCTTGCATTCCCACCAACAGTGTAAGCAGGCTCCCTTTTCTCCACACTCTCTCCAGCATTTATTGTTGTAGACTTTTTGATGGCAGCCATTCTGACCAGCATGAGATGGTACCCATTGTGGTTTTGATTTGCATTTCTCTGATAATGAGTGATGTTGAGCATCTTTTCATGTGTTTGTTAGCCGTCAGTGTGTCTTCTTTAGAGAAATGTCTATTTAGTTCTTTGACCCATTTTTTGATTGGGTCGTTCATTTTTCTGGTATTGAGCTGCATGACCTGCTTGTATATTTTGGAGATTAATTCTTTGTCAATTGTTTTGTTTGCTATGATTTTCTCCCATTCTGAAGGCTGTCTTTCACCTTATTTATAGTTTCCTTCGTTGTGCAAAAGCTTTTAAGTTTAATTAGGTCCCATTTGTTTATTGTTGCTTTTATTTCCATTACTCTGGAAGGTGGCTCGTAGAAGATCTTGCTATGATTTGTCAGTGAGTGTTATGCCTATGTTTTCCTCTAGGAGTTTTATAGTTTCTGGTCTTACATGTAGATCTGTAATCCATTTTGAGTTTATTTTTGTGTATGGTGTTAGAAAGTGTTCCTGTTTCATTCTTTTATAGGTGGTTGACCAGTTTTCTAGCACTACTTGTTAAAAAGATTGTCTTTTCTCCATTGTATATTTTTGTATCCTTTGTCAAAGATAAGGTGTCCAGAGATGTGTGGATTTATCTCTGGGCTTTCTATTTAGTTCCATTGATCTATATTTCTGTCTTTGTACCAGTACCATACTGCCTTGATGACTGTAACTTTGTAGTATTGAGGTCAGGCAGGTTGATTCCTCCAGTTCCATTCTTTTTTCTCAAGATTGCATTGGCTATTCTAGGTTTTTTGTGTTTCCATACAAATTGTGAAATTATTTGCTCTAGTTCTGTGAAAACTACCATTGGTAACTTGATACGGATTGCACTGAATCTATAGATTGCTTTGGATGGTATACTCATTTTCACTATACTGATTTTTCCAATCCATGAACATGGTTTCTTTCTCCATCTATTTGCATCCTCTTTGATTTCTTTCATCAATGTTTTATAGTTTTCTATATATAGGTCTTTTGTTTCTTTAGGTAAATTTATTCCTAAGTATTTATTCTTTTCATTGCAATGGTGAATGGAATTGTTTCCTTAATTTCTCTTTCTGTTTTCTCATTGTTAGTGTATAGGAATGTAAGGATATCTGTGTATTAATTTTATATCCTGCAACTTTCCTATATTCATTGATTAGCTCTAGTAATTTTCTGGTGGTGTCTGTGCAGCCATGAAATTAAAAGACGCTTACTCCTTGGAAGAAAAGATATGACCAACCTAGATAGTATATTAAAAAGCAGAGACATTACTTTGCTGACTAAGGTCCGTCTAGTCAAGGCTATGGTTTTTCCTGTGGTCATGTATGGATGTGAGAGTTGGACTGTGAAGAAGGCTGAGTGCCGAAGAATTGATGCTTTTGAACTGTGGTGTTGGAGAAGACTCTTGAGAGTCCCTTGGAGTGCAAGGAGATCCAACCAGTCCATTCTGAAGGAGATCAACCCTGGGATTTCTTTGGAAGGAATGATGCTAAAACTGAAGCTCCAGTACTTTGGCCACCTCATGCGAAGAGTTGACCCATTGGAAAAGACCCTGATGCTGGGAGGTATTGGGGGCAGGAGGAGAAGGGGATGACAGAGGATGAGATGGCTGGATGGCATCACGGACCCAATGGACGTGAGTCTGAGTGAACTCCAGGAGTTGGTGATGGACAGGGAGGCCTGGCGTGCTGCGATTCATGGGGTCGCAAAGAGTTGGACACGACTGAGCGACTGAACTGAACTGAACTGATGTAGAGGATCATGTCATCTACAAACAGTGAGAGTTTTACTTCTTCTTTTCCAATCTGGATTCCTTTTATTTCTTTTTCTTCCCTGATTGCTGTGGTGAAAACTTCCAAAACTGTGTTGAATGGTAGTTTGAATAGGTGAAGGTGGTTATCCTTGTCTTGTTCCTGACTTTAGAGGAAATGCTTTCTATTTTTTGCCATTGAGGATAATGTTTGCTGTGATTTTATCATAGATGGCTTTTATTATGTTGAGGTATGCTGGGAGAAATATCAATAACCTCAGATATGACACCACCTTATGGCAGAAAGTGAAGAGGAACTAAAAAGCCTCTTGATGAAAGTGAAAGAGGAGAGTGAAAAAGTTGACTTAAAGCTCAACATTCAGAAAACTAACATCATGGCATCTGGTCCCATCACTTCATGGGAAATAGATGGGGAAACAATGGAAACAGTGTCAGACTTTATTTTTCTGGGCTTCAAAATCACTGCAGATGGTGACTATAGCCATGAAATTAAAAGATGCTTACTCCTTGGAAGGAAAGTTTTGATTAACCTAGATAGCATATTGAAAAGCAGAGACATTACTTTGCCAACAAAGGTCTGTCTAGTCAAGGCTATGGTTTTTCCAGTGGTCATGTATGGGTGTGAGAATTGGACTATAAAGAAAGCTGAGCGCTGAAGAATTGATGCTTTTGAACTGTGGTGTTGGAGAAGACTGTTGAGAGTCCCTTGGACTTCAAGGAGATCCAACCAGTCCATTCTAAAGATCAGTCCTGGGTGTTCTTTGGAAGGAATGATCCTGAAGCTGAAACTCTAGTACTTTGGGCCACCTCATGCAAAGCGTTGACTCATTGGTAAAGACTCTGATGCTGGGAGGGATTGGGGGCAGGAGGAGAAGGGGACGACAGAGGATAAGTTGTCTGGATGGCATCACTGACTTGATGGACATGAGTTTGGGTGAACTCTGGGAGTTGGTGATGGACAGGGAGGTCTGGCGTGCTGCAATTCATGGGGTCACAAAGAGTCGGACACAACTGAGTGACTGAACTGAACTGAACTTATGCCTCAACATGTCTGCTTTCTATGCCTGCTTTCTGGAGAGTATTTATCATAAATGGGTGTTGATTTTTGTTAAAGGCTTTCTCTGCACCTATTGAGATAATCTGCTCTGATTTTTATGATTTCTTTCCTTCTGCTAACTTTGAGGTTCTTCATTTCTTCTTTTTCTAGTTGTTTTTCATGTAAATTAAGGTATTTATTTGATGCTTCTCTTGTTTCTTGAGGTAAGCTTGTATTGCTATGAACCTTCCTCTTCGCATGGTTTTACTGAATCCCATCGGTTTTGGGTTGTCTTGTTTTCATTTTCATTTGGTTCTATGAATATTTTCATTTCTGCTTTGATTTCTTCTGTGATATTAGTTATTCAGAAGTGTGTTGTTTAGGCCTCCGTATGTTTGTAATAGTTTTTTTTTTTTCCCCCTGTAGTTGACATCTAATCTTACTGCACTGTGGTCAGAAAAGATGCTTGAAATGATTTCAATTTTTTTTTAAATTTACCAAGGCTAGATTTATGGCCCAGGATGTGATCTATCCTAGAGAATGTTCCATGTGCAATTGAGAAAAAGGTGAAATTCATTGTTTTGGGGTGAAATGTCCTATAGATATCAATTAGGTCTAACTGGCCTATTGTATCATTTAAAGCTTGTGTTTCCTTGCTAATTTTCTGTTTGGTTGATCTATCCATAGGTGTGAGTGGGGTATTAAAATTTCCCACTATTATTGTGTTACTGTTCATTTCTGCTTTCATACTTGTTAGCATTTGCCTTATGTTTTGAGGTGTTCCTATATTGGGTGCATATATATTTATACTTGTTATATTTTCTTCTTGGATTGATCCTTTGATCATTATATAGTGTCCTTCTTTGTCTCTTTTCTCAGTCTTTGTTTCAAAGTCTATTTTGTCTGATATGAGTATTGCTACTCCTGCTTTCTTTTGATTTCCATTTGCATAAAATATCTTTTTCCAGCCCTTCACTTTCAGTCTGCATGTGTCCCATGTTTTGAGGTGGGTCTCTTGTAGACAGCATATATAGGGGTCTTGTTTTTGTATTCATTCAGCCATTCTTTGTCTTTTGGTTGAGGCATTCAACCCAATTACATTTAAGGTAATTATTGATAAGTATGATCCCTTGAGAAATCTGTATGCAGGTCAGGAAGCAACAGTTAGAACTGGACACGGAACGACAGACTGGTTCCAAATAGGAAAAGGAGTACGTCAAGGCTGTACAGTGTCACCCTGCTTATTTAACCTATATGCAGAGTACATCATGAGAAACGCTGACTGAAAGAAACACAAGCTGGAATCAAGATTGCCAGGAGAAATATCAATAACCTCAGATATGCAGATGACACCACCCTTATGGCAGAAAGTGAAGAGGAACTAAAAAGCCTCTTGATGAAAGTGAAAGAGGAGAGTGAAAAAGTTGGCTTAAAGCTCAACATTCAGAAAACGAAGATCATGGCATCCAGTCCCATCGCTTCATGGGAAATAGATAGGGAAACAGTGGAAACAGTGTCAGACTTTATTCTTCTGGGCTCCAAAATCACTGCAGATGGTGACTACAGCCATGAAATTAAAAGATGCCTACTCCTTGGAAGAAAAGTTTTGACCAACCTAGATAGTATATTCAAAAGCAGAGATATTACTTTGCCAACTAAGGTCCATCTAGTCAAGGCTATGGTTTTTCCAGTAGTCATGTATGGATGTGAGAGTTGGACTGTAAAGAAGGCTGAGTGCTGAAGAATTGATGCTTTTAAACTGTGGTGTTGGAAAAGACTCTTGAGAGTCCCTTGGACTGCAAGGAGATCCAACCAGTCCATTCTGAAGGAGATCAGCCCTGGGATTTCTTTGGAAGGAATGATGCTAAACTTGAAACTCCAGTTCTTTGGCCACCTCATGCGAAGAGCTGACTCATTGGTAAAGACTCTGATGCTGGGAGGTATTGGGGGCAGGAGGAGAAGGGAACGACAGAGGATGAGATGGCTGGATGGCATCATTGACTTGATAAGCGTGAGTCTGAGTGAACTCCGGGAGTTGGTGATGGACAGGGAAGCCTGGCGTGCTGCGATTCATGGGGTCGCAAAGAGTCAGACATGACTGAGCGACTGAACTGAACTGCACTGAACTGATGATCCCGTTGCCATTTACTTTGTTGTTTTGGGTTAGAGTTTACACCCTTTCTGTGTTTCCTGTCTGGAGAAGATCTTTTAGCATTTGTTGAAGAGCTGGTTCGGTGGTGCTGAATTCTCTCAGCTTTTGCTTGTCTGTAAAGCTTTTGATTTCTCCTTCATATCTGAATGAGTCCTTGCTGGGTACAGTAATCTGGGTTGTTGGTTTTTCTCTTTCATCACTTTAAGTATGTCCTGCCATTCCCTTCTGGCCTGAAGAGTTTCTATTAAAAGATTAGTGGTTATCCTTATGAGGATCTGCTTGTGTGTCATTTCTTGCTTTTCCCTTGCTGCTATTAATATTCACTCTTTGTGTTTGATCTTCATTAATTAATTAACAAAGTTTGATTAATATGTGTCTTGGGGTGTTTTGCCTTGGGTTTATCCTGTTTGGGACTCTCTGGGTTTCTTGGACTTGGATGGCTATTTCCTTTCCCATTTTAGGGAAGTTTTGAACCATTATCTTCTCAAGTATTTTCTCATTCCCTTTCTCTTTGTCATCTTCTTTTGGAACACCTATGATTCGAATTTTGGGGCATTTAACATTGTCCCAGAGGTCTCTGAGGTTGTCCTCGTTTCTTTTATTATTTCTTTTTTCTTCTCTGCTTCATTTATTTCCACCATTCTATCTTCCACCTCATTTATCTTCTCTTCTGCCTCAGTGATTCTACTGTTGGTTCCCTCAAGAATCCTTTTGATCTCAGTTATTGCATTATTCATTATTGATGACTCTTCTTTATTTTTTCTAGGTCCTCGTTAAACATTTCTTGCATCTTCTAAATCCTTGTCTCTAGTGTATTTATCTGTAACTCCATTTTGTTTTCAAGATTTTGGATCATCTTTACTATCATTATTCTGAATTCTTTTTCAGGTAGACTCCCTATCTCCTCTTCTTTCGTTTGGTTTGGTGGATATTTATCAAGTTCCTTTACCTGCTGAATATTTCTTGCCTTTTCATTTTGTTCAGAATGCTGTGTTTGGGGAACCTTTCTGAAGGCTGGATGTTCATCTGTTCAGTTGCTCAGTCATGTCTGACTCTTTGTGACCCCATGAACCACAGCACACCTGGCCTCCCTGTCCATCACCAATTCCTGGAGTTTATTCAAACTCATGTCCACTGAGTCGGTGATGCCATCCAACCATCTCATCCTCTTCTTCCCCTTCTCCTCCTGCCTTCAATCTTTCCCAGCATTAGGGTCTTTTCCAATGAGTCAGTTCTTCGCATTAGGTGGCCAAAGTATTGGAGTTTCATCTTCAGCATCAGTCCTTCCAATGAATATTCAGGACTTATTTCCTTTGGGATGAACTGGTTGGATCTCTTTGCAGTCCAAGGGACTCTCAAGAGTTTTCTCCAACACCACAGTTCAAAAGCATCAATTCTTCAGCACTCAGCCTTCTTTATAGGCCAACTCATCCATACATGACCACAGGAAACCATAGCTTTGACCAGATAAACCTTTGTTGGCAAAGTAATGTCTCTGCTTTTTAATATTCTTTCTCTGTTTGTTATAACTTTTCTTCCAAGGAGCAAGTGTCTTTTAATTTCATGGGCTGCAGTCACCATCTGCTGTGGTTCCTCTTTATTGTAGAGTCTGCTCCCTGTGGGTGGGATTGGAGTAGAGTCTTGTCAAGGTTTCCTAGTTGGGGGAGCTTGTGTCTATGTTCTAGTAGGTGGAGCTAGGTCTCTTTTCTCTGGAGTGCAATGAAATGTCCAGTATTTTGTTTCATTTTTTTCTATCTAGTATTCAGTGCTCCCATTTCATTTAGTTTATGTTTTCCAGTTTCTCCATCTCTTCTTCTTTTTTTTTTTAATATTCTTTCTCAAGTCTTTATGAAACATAGCAGAGAAGCTTTTGTATACATACATATATAAATAGTATGTATATTATATATAGTTTAGAAAACATGAATTTTTGCCTAACTAAAAAATTTATGATATTTTGATTCCATTTGTTTGACTTAGTATGAATAGAATGCTAGATTTCTAATTTAAAGAAAATAACAAGCAACAAAGGTTTACTGTATAGCACAGGAAACTATAGTCAATATCTTGTAATAACCTATAATGGAAAATAATTTGACAAATAATATATGTGTATATATATAACTGAATCATCTTGCTGTGCACCTGAAGCATTGTAAGTCAACTATACTTCAAGAAAAAAAAATATATATGTTCAAAAAATGAAAAAACCCCAAATTATCCATTGTAATAGATATGATTTTAATTTTGTTGTTCACTTATTGACAAATGCTGGTGAGTTCCTTTTCATGTGCTTATTTACTATGCATTTATCATTTGGGCAAAGTGTGTGCAAATATCTTGCCCATTAAAAAATTGAATCACTTATATTCTTCTTATTGAGTGATAGTTTTAAAATGTACATATATTCTGCATTGAAGTCTTTATCAGACATATACTCTGCAGATACTTTTTTCTCCATCTGTGATTTGTCTTTTCATTCTCATAATAGTATTTTTTAAAGAGCAGAGTGCATTAATTTTGGTGAACTCCAGTTTATTATTTTGTTCTTAAATGGATCTTTGCTTATGTGCCATATGATAAATTTTTGCCTAGCACAAGGTCACAAAAATGTTCTTTTTTTTTTTTTTTCTTATATGTCTTATTGTTTCAGGTTTTACATTTAGGTCTATGATAGATTTTGAGGTAATTATTGTGTATGGTGCAAGGATCCAACATTATTTTTTGCATATGAGTATCTGGTTATTTTACCACCATTTGCTGAAAGATTGCTTTCTCCACTGTATTGCCTTTCTACTTTTGAGAGCTGATTCATTGGAAAAGACCCTGATGCTGAGAAAGATTGAGGGCAGGAGGAGAAGGGGATGGAAGAGGATGAGATGGTTGGATGGCATCACTGACTCAATGGACATGAATTTGAACAAACTCTGAGAGAGAGTGAAGGACAGGGAAGCTTGGCACGCTGCAGTCCATGGAGTCACAAAGAGTCGGACATGACCTAATGGCTGAACAACAACAAAAAGACTATTTACATTTAATGTGATTGTTCATGTGGTTAGAATTGAGTTTATCATCTTGCTACATTTTTTCTTATTTGTTCCATCGGTTGTTATTTAAATGGTTGTTTTAGGGTTTGCAATCTAGAGCCAGACATCTTGGAATGTGAAGTCAAGTGGGCCTTAGAAAGCATCACCACGAACAAAGCTAGTGGAGGTGATGGAATTCCAGTTGAGCTGTTGCAAATCCTGAAAGATGATGCTGTGAAAGTGCTGCACTCAATATGCCAGCAAATCTGGAAAACTCAGCAGTGGCCACAGGACTGGAAAATGTCAGTGTTCATTCCAATTCCAAAGAAAGACAATGCCAAAGAATGCTCCAACTACTGCACAATTGCACTCATCTCACATGCTAGTAAAGTGAAGCTCAAAATTCTCCAAGCCAGACTTCAGCAATAAGTGAACCGTGAACTCCCTGATGTTCAAGCTGGTTTTAGAAAAGGCAGAGGAACCAGAGATCAAATTGTCAACATCCGCTGGATCATGGAAAATCCAGATAGTTCCAGAAAAACATCTATTTCTGCTTTATTGGCTATG
>SJXQ01007212.1:10977-45463 GCA_006408695.1 Aepyceros melampus | reverse complement strand
AAAGCAAAAATAAACAAATGGGATCTAATTAAAATTAAAAGCTTCTGCACAACAAAGGAAACTATAAGCAAGGTGAAAAGACAGCCTTCTGAATGGGAGAAAATAATAGCAAATGAAGCAACTGACAAACAACTAATCTCAAAAATATACAAGCAGCTTATGCAGCTCAACTCCAGAAAAATAAATGACCCAATCAAAAAATGGGCCAAAGAACTAAATAGACACTTCTCCAAAGAAGACATACGAATGGCTAACAAACACATGAAAAGATGCTCAACATCACTCATTATCAGAGAAATGCAAATCAAAACCACAATGAGGTACCATTTCACACCAGTCAGAATGGCTGCGATCCAAAAGTCAATAGGTCTGTTTTTGTACCAGTACCCTACTGTCTTGTTTACTGTGGTTATGTAGTACATAAACTCTGAAGTCAGGCAGGTTGACTCCTCTAGCTGTTTTTCTTTCTCAAGATTGCTTTGACTATTTGAGGTCTTTTGTGTTCCATACTAACTGAAAAAAAAAATTTGGCTCTAGTTCTGTAAAAAATGTCATTGGTAATTTAATAATGCTAGGATTGCATTGAATCTGTAGATTACTCTGAGTAGTATAGTATTTTACACAGTATTGATTCTTCCAAGCCAAGAATATGACGTATCTCTCCATTTCTTTGTGTCATTTTTCATCCCTTTCATCAGTGACTCATAATTTTCTGCATACAGTTCTTTTATCTCCCTCGGTATGTTTATTCCTAGGTATTTTATTATTTTTGTTGCAATGGTGAATAGGATTGTTTCTTTAATTTATATTTCTGATTTTTCATTGTCAGTGTATTGGAATACAAGGGATTTGTGTATATTGATTTTGTATCCTGTGACTTTGGTAAATTCACTGATTATCCCTATTGATATACTGATGGTATCTTTAGGATTTTCTACATATAGTGCCATGCTATTTTTGGAAACATTGAGAATTTTATTTCTTCTTTTATAATCTGGATTCTTTTATTTATTTCCCTTCTCTGATTGCATGGCTAGAATTTCCCAAACTATGTTGAGTAATAGTGTTGAAAGTGAGCATATCATATGCAAAAATAAACTAAAAATGGATTAAAGACCTAAATGAAAAGCCATAAACTTTAAAACTCTTAGTGAAAAATATAAGAAGAATATACTTTGTCATAAATCACAGCAAGATCCTTGCTGAATCTTCATCTAGCAAATGGAAATAAAATCAAAAATAAACAAATGGTATCTAATTAAACTTAGGACTTTTACACAGTAAAAAAAAAGTCATAAACAATATAAAAAACAACTTTTAGAAAGGGATAAAATTTATCTGCAGATGAAGCAGCTGACAAAATATTAATCTCCCAAACAAACAAGCAGTTCATGCACCTCAATTAAAAAAAAAAAAAAATTCATAAATCACAGCAAGATCCTTGCTGAATCTTCATCTAGCAAATGGAAATAAAATCAAAAATAAACAAATGGTATCTAATTAAACTTAGGACTTTTACACAGTAAAAAAAAAAGTCATAAACAATATAAAAAACAACTTTTAGAAAGGGATAAAATTTATCTGCAGATGAAGCAGCTGACAAAATATTAATCTCCCAAACAAACAAGCAGTTCATGCACCTCAATTAAAAAAAAAAAAAAACTAATCCAAAGATGGGCAGATGACCTAAACAGACATTTCTCCAGTTAAGATGTACACATGGCCAGCAAATACATTAAAAAATTTTCAACATCACTCATTATTAGAGAAATTCAAATCAGAAGTACAATAAGGTATCACTTCACCCTGGTTGGAATCAGTCAGCTCAGCTGCTCAGTCGTGTCTTACTCTCTGTGAACCCATGGAATGCAGCGTGCAAGGCCTCCCTGTCCATCACTAACTCCCAGAGTTCACTCAAACTCATGTCCATTGAGTCGGTGATGCCATCCAACCACCTCATCCTCTGGCATACCCTCTTGTCTTGCCTTCAATCTTTCCAGGCATCAGGGTCTTTTCCAGTGAATCAGCATTTGGCATCAGGTGGCCAAAGTATTGGAGTTACAGCTTGAACATCAGTCCTTCTAATGAATATTCAGGACTGATTTCCTTTAGGATGAACTGGTTAGATCTTGCAGTCCAAGGGACTCTCAAGAGTCTTCTCCAACACCACAGTTCAAAAGCATCAATTCTTCGGCACTCAGCCTTCTTTACAGTCCAACTATCACATCCATACATGACTACTGGAAAAACCATAGCCTTGACTAGATGGACCTTAGTTGGCAAAGTAATATCTCTGCTTTTCAATATGCTATCTAGGTTGGTCATAACTTTTCTTCAAAGGAGTAAGCATCTTCTAATTTCATGGCTGCAGTACCATCTGCAGTGATTTTGGAGCCCAGAAAAATAAAGTCTGACACTGTTTCCACTGTTTCCCCGTCTATTTCCCATGAAGTGATGGGAACAACACAAGAGAAGACTCTACACATGGACATCACCAGATGGTCAACACTGAAATCATATTGATTATATTCTTTGCAGCCAAAGATGGAGAAGCTCTATACAGACAGCAAAAACAAGACCAGGAGCTGACTGTGGCTCAGATCATGAGCTCCTTATTGCCAAATTCAGACTTAAATTGAAGAAAGTAGGGAAAACCACTAGAATATTCAGGTATGACCTAAATCAAATCCCTTATGACTATACAGTGGAAGTGAGAAATAGATTTAATGGTCTAGATCTGATAGATAGAGTGCCTGATGAACTATGAAATGAGGTTCCTGACGTTGTACACGAGACAGGGATCAAGATCATCCCCATGGAAAAGAAATGCATAAAAGCAAAATGGCTGTCTGGGGAAGTCTTACAAATAGCTGTGAAAAGAAGAGAAGCAAAAAGTAAAGGAGAAAAGGAAAGATATAAGCATCTGAATGCAGAGTTCCAAAGAATAGCAAGAAGAGATGAGAAAGCCTTCCTCAGCGATCAATGCAAAGAAACAGAGGAAAACAACAGAATGAGAAAGACTAGAGATCTCTTCAAGAAAATCAGAGATACCAAGGGAACATTTCACACAAAGATGGGCTCGATAAAAGACAGATATGGTATTGACCTAACAGTAGCAGAAGATATTAAGAAGAGGTGCAAAAATACACAGAAGAACTGTATAAAAAAGATCTTCATGACTTGGATAATCATAATGATGTGATCACTCATCTAGAGCCAGACATCCTGGAATGTGAAGTCAAGTGGGCCTTAGAAAGTATCACTACGAACAAAGCTAGTGGAGGTGATGGAATTCCAGTTGAGCTGTTTCAAATCCTGAAAGATGATGCTGTGAAAGTGCTGCACTCAATATGCCAGCAAATTTGAAGAACTCAGCAGTGGCCACAGGACTGGAAGTGGGCCTTAGAAAGTATCACTACGAACAAAGCTAGTGGAGGTGATGGAATTCCAGTTGAGCTGTTTCAAATCCTGAAAGATGATGCTGTGAAAGTGCTGCACTCAATATGCCAGCAAATTTGAAGAACTCAGC
The DNA here is from genome assembly GCA_006408695.1 of Aepyceros melampus. Lineage (NCBI taxonomy): Eukaryota > Metazoa > Chordata > Mammalia > Artiodactyla > Bovidae > Aepyceros > Aepyceros melampus. The sequence continues at coordinate 41,934 of SJXQ01007212.1, read as the reverse complement.
AGTGGCCACAGGACTGGAAAAGGTCAGTTTTCATTCCAATCCCAAAGAAAGGCAATGCCAAAGAATGCTCAAACTACCACACAATTGCACTCATCTCACATACTAGTAAAGTAATGCTCAAAATTCTCCAAGCCAGGCTTCAGCAATACATGAACCGTGAACTTCCTGATGTTGAAGCTGGTTTTAGAAAAGGCAGAGGAACTAGGGATCAAATTGCCAACATCCACTGGATCACAGAAAAAGCAAGAGAGTTCCAGAAAAACATCTATTTCTGCTTTATTGACTATGCCAAAGCCTTTGACTGTGTGGATCACAATAAACTGTGGAAAATTCTGAGAGAGATGGGAATACCAGAGCACCTGACCTGCCTCTTGAGAAATCTGTATGCAGACCAGGAAGCAACAGTTAGAACTGGACATGGACCAACAGACTGGTTCCAAATAGGAAAAGGAGTATGTCAAGGCTGTATATTCTTACCCTGCTTATTTAACTTATATGCAGAATACATTATGAGAAATGCTGGACTAGAAGAAACACAAGCTGGAATCAAGATTGCTGGGAGATATATCAATAACCTCAGATATGCAGATGACACCACCCTTATGGCAGAAAGTGAAGAGGAACTAAAGAGCCTCTTGATAAAAGTGAAAGAGAAGAGTGAAAAAGTTGGCTTAAAGCTCAGCATTCAGAAAACATACATATTAATATGTGCATAATAGATAGCTAGTGGGAATTTGCTATCCCACAGAGATTCAATCCAGTGTTCAGTTACAACCTAGAGCAGTGGTGTGGGGGAATGCGATGAAGTTCAGGAGGGAGGCAATATATATGTACTTATGACTGATTCACATTCTTGTACAACAGAAACCAACATAACATTGTAAAGCATTTTTTCCTTCAATTAAAAATACACTTTAAATAAAGGATAATAAGTAGTAAATGCACCAGAACATACACAAAATTGGCCACTTAGATGAAATATGACAATTCCTTAAAAACCACATACAACAAAATTCACCCAGCATGAAAAAGATAATCTGATAGGCCCACATTCAATTTAGAATGTTAAATAGGTAGTTATGAGCCATGTGAAAAGGAAATCTCTAGATGCTGGTCATGCCATTGAGAAAAAATCTACCAAATATTTTAAATAAAATAAAAACAATTCTACATATTTTCTTCCATAAAATTGAAGAGTAGGGAAATTTCTCTAAGTTATTTTTAGAGTTTCTGGCATCAAATCCAGATAAAGGTAGTATAAAAAGAGAAAATTATAGCAGAATATCTCTATAAATACTCACATGAAAATCCCCAACAAAATATTGGCAAGTAAATTCAGAAATATATAAAATAATTTTTCACTACAAACTTATATGCATAGTCTGCATGAACAGGATTTATTTTCAAAGATATGTTGAAGATGAACCAATCTATTTTTACAAGTCCAGTGAGGAAAGGCATATATCATCTGGAAAGAAGCTTATGTGACCTGACATCTTAGTCAGCTGTCTTTTCCTCCCATCTCTCCACTTGTAATTTACAGTGTTTCCCAACTAGAGTCCAAACTGCCCATAACAGAGCTTCTGCCTGCATAGGGGGAAGGTGTCTTTTCTTTTCCTACAATCCTTTTTTTCCCCCCATATCTGGAAGGCAATTACATATGTGTTGAAAGGAAGAGATGTATTTAGATGTTGGTACCTGTGTGGTGTGCGTTATGGTCTCACACAATGAAAACTGTCCCACCCTTACATCAGGACTGTCTTCTTGCAAGGTATGCTATTTACCGTATTCATCTACCAGACTTCTATTGTCAACCCAGGCATCTTTCCTGGGACATACACATCCAGGTACCTGCTGGACATGTCCCCTCCCTCTACTTAGGTCCGTCTCATTCTAAATAGTCTCAGGAAGTGGTGGATCCATATCCCAGCTACACAATACTGCTCAATCCCTTCCACCCTGAGACAGAATCCCACTGGTCTTGGTATTCACCATCTCCCTTCACCTTTCATTAGTATTTACAAAACTACTGAGCATACCACACATTGCAGTAATCTCACATGCTGACAAAATATGCTCAAAATTCTCCAAGTCAGGCTTCAACAGGACGTGAAGCATGAACTTTCATATGTTCAAGTTGCATTTAGAAAAGGCAGAGGAACCAAAGATCAAATTGCCAACATCCGTTGGATCATTGAAAAAGCAAAAAAAGTTCTAGAAATGTATTTCTGCTTTACTGACTATACAACAGCCTTTGACTATGTGGATCACAACAAACTGGAAAATTCTTAAAGACATGAAAATACCAGACTACCTTACTGCCTTCTGAGAAATCTGTATGTAGGTCAGGAAGCAACAGTTAGAACTGGAAATGGAACAACAGACTGGTTCCTAATCAGGAAAGGAGTACATCAAGGCTGTATATTGTCACCCACTTATTTAACTTATGTGCAGAGTACATCATGAGAAATGCTGCACTCAATGAAGCACAAGCTGGAATCAGGATTGTTGGGAGAAATATCAATGACCTCAGATATGCAGATGACACCACCCTTATAGCAGAAAATGAAGAAGAACTAAAGAGCCTCTTGATGAAGGTGAAAGAGAAGAGTGAAAATGTTGGCTTAAAACTTAACATTGAGAAAACTAAGATAATGTAATCTGGTCCCATCACTTCATGGCAAATAGATGGGGAAGCAATGGAAACAGTGTCAGACTTTATTTTGGGGGGCTCCAAAATCACAGCAGATGGTGACTGAAGCCATGAATTTAGAAGACACTTACTTGTTGGAAGGAAGTTATGACCAATCTAGACAGTATATTCAAAAGCAGAGACATTACTTTGCCAACAAAGGTCTATCTAGTCAAGGCTATGGTTTTCCAGTACTCATGTATGGATGTGAGAGTTGGACTGAATGAAAGCTGAGGGCTGAAAAGTTGATGCTTTTGAACTGTGGTGTTTGAGAAGACTCTTGAGTCCATTGGACTGCAAGGAGATCCAACCAGTCTACCCTAAAGGAAATCAGTCCTGAATTTTCATTGGAAGGACTGATGTTGGAGAGGAAACTTCAATACTTTGGCCACCTGATGTGAAGAATTGACTCATTTGAAAAGACCGTGATGCTGGGAAAGATTGACGGCAGGAGGAGAGGGTATGCCAGAGGATGAGATGGTTGGATGGCATCACCAACTTAATGGACATGAGTTTTGGTAAACTCTGGAAGTTGGTGATGGACAAGGAGACCTGTCACGCTGCAGTCCATGGGGTTGCAAAGAGTCAGACACGACTGAGTGACTGAAATGAACTGAACCGAACTGACTATATACTGCTTCTGTTCTACTCTCTGAGACAGTATGGTGGCTTGTGAAATATGCATTGCAAAATAAAGTATAATTGTGCTTATTTAATTGTTATCTTGCTTGTTTATTTATGGCCCTTTTGGTCCACTATTTCTCCTCATCGTGGATTATAGAGATGGTGTTTCTCCTCATTTCTTTCTGCAGGGATTATGACTGAGGGGCAGTGTTTAATAAATAGTTGCATCAGTTCAGTTCAGCTCAGTTCAGTCACTCAGTGTGTCCGACTCTTTTTGACCCCATCAGTTGCAGCATGCCAGGCTTCCCAGTTCATCACCAACTCCCGGAGCTTACCCAAACTCATGTCCATTAAGTTGGTGATGCCACCCAACCATCTCATCCTCTGTCATTCCCTACTCCTCCTGCCCTCAATCTTTCCCAGCATCAAGGTCTTTTCAAATTAGTCAACTCCTCTCACTAGGTCGCCAAAGTATTGGAGTTTCAGCTTCAACATCAGTCCTCCAATGAACACCCAGGACTGATCTCTTTAGGATGGACGGGTTGGATCTCCTTGTAGTCCACGTGACTTTCAAGAGTCTTCTCCAACACTACAGTTCAAAAGCATCAGTTCTTCAGCACTCAGCTTTCTTTATAGTCCAACTCTCACATTGACACATGACTACTGGAAAAATCATAGACTTGACTAGATGGATATTTGTTGGCAAAGTAATCTCTCTGCTTTTTAATATGCTGTCTAGATTTGTCATAACTTTTCTTCCAAGGAGCAAGTGTCTTCTAATTTCATGGCTGCAGTCACCATCTGCAGTGGAGTCCCCAAAAGTAAAGCCAGCCACTGTTTTCACTATTTCCCCATCTATTTGCCATGAAATAATGGGACCAGATGCCATGATCTCAGTTTTCTGAATGTTGAGCTTTAAGTCAACTTTCTCACGCTCCTCTTTCAACTTCATCAAGAGCCTCCTTACTTCTTCACTTTCTGAAATAAGGGTGGTGTCATCTGTATATCTGAGGTTATTGACATTTCTCCCAGAAATCTTGATTCCAGCTTGTGCTTCATCAAGCCCAGTGTTTCTCATGATGATGTACTCTGCATATCAGTTAAATAAGCACGATGACAATATGCAGTCTTGACGCACTCCTTTTCCTATTTGGAACCAGTATGCTGTTCCATGTCCATTTCTAACTGTTGCTTCCTGATCTGCATACAGATTTCTCAAGAGGCAGGTCAGGTGGTCTGTTATTTCCATCTCTTTCAGAATTTTCCACAGTTTATTGTGATCCACACAGTCAAAGTCTTTGGCATAGTCAGTAAAGCAGAAATGGATGTTTTCTGGAATTCTTTTTTTTTTTTTTTGATGATCCAGTGGATATTGGCAATTTGATCTCTGGTTCCTCTGCCTTTTCTAAAAACAGCTTGAACATCTGGAAGTTCACAGTTCATGTATTGCTGAAGCCTGGCTTGGAGAATTTTGAGCATTACTTTGCTAACATGTGAGATGAATGCAATTCTTCAGTAGTTTGAGCATGAAATGCAAAGCATTATCCATTTTTTAAAATGGATTGTCATACAAAGTCTCCTAATTGGTCGCTCTAATTTTTTTTTTTTTTTGATGATCCAGTGGATATTGGCAATTTGATCTCTGGTTCCTCTGCCTTTTCTAAAAACAGCTTGAACATCTGGAAGTTCACAGTTCATGTATTGCTGAAGCCTGGCTTGGAGAATTTTGAGCATTACTTTGCTAACATGTGAGATGAATGCAATTCTTCAGTAGTTTGAGCATGAAATGCAAAGCATTATCCATTTTTTAAAATGGATTGTCATACAAAGTCTCCTAATTGGTCGCTCTAAATCTCCTTGTCCACCTGTCCCAACTCCAAACTTAACTATGATTCCAGTTGAGTTTTCTAAATGATACCCCTGACCCTGTTAATCCTTTCATGCTAGCAGGCTACAATGTGTATCTGGATAGGACTGGAAGATCTCCAGTTATATAAATGCATTTGGGCCTCAGCTGCACAGGCATGTGCAGTGTCCAGTAGGGAGTCTTGAGGGGTAAGGGGCCAGTATTTGTTTGCTCTTCCACCCTCTCAACTGTTGACAGCAACACTACCTGTCTTCACTTATTCTTTACTAAAAAAAAAAAAAAAAAAAAAAGGGCAGGGCAACGTAACAGTCCCAGTGTAATTAGTTTACTCTCACGGACTGAGCTACTTTTCTAAAATGCAAATCTTTCAGGCACATGATAGATGTTGCTCAGTATTTGCTGAACACATTAACACAAGTTCTCGGTCTCAATTCCTTGGCCTGCAAGGCATTTGGGGCCCCTTTGGGGCCTCCAAGGTAGAGGTTACTGCCTATGTGGACAGGAAAGAGCCTGAAGGATTCACATTTCATTTGGGGACTCTGGGCCCCTGCGTTGTGAGCATATGTCCACTGGAAGCTCTGAATGACCCCCCTTCCTCTGTTCACTATGGAAACCAGTGCTAGGACAGGCCTCTCCTCCTATTCTTGAGTCTGCCAAGAACAGCCTATTCCACAGCTGTGTAATCTGTTCCACATTACAGAGTTTGAATAACTCACCAGCAGAACTATTCACATCAGAATATTTTAGGTTATAACTTTCCCACATACTTCTTGCATCCATGGAACTTCTATTTACATAATCCTGATTTAAAGAGTGGCCCTTCATGAGTCTTATGGGGGAAGATATTTTGCAGCCTCCAGGCTTTTTGCTTCTAAACTGCTGGATCTGAGAGAACTCATTTCCCACATCGAATAGGGCCAGCCCTGGAGATAGTCAGTGATCCCAATTTAGTCTTTATTGGCAAGGCATAACTGGAACTCCAGACCCAAATCTTGACCCGTGAATTTAAAAAGTTGTCAATGTCTCATGAGTACGACTTCCTTTTCTATTCACAGTTGTCACCTGCCTTTTTATCTTATTGTTCTGAAGGTCTGCATCTCTGAGTTATGAGGAGGTATCTTATCATGTTGCTATTCTCAAGCTGTCAAGCTACTGACCACTACGATGACATAACTATAGGTGCACTCTCTTTACTTAAAGGATATTTCAAGCTTTACTTTTTCCCATTGTGTCTCCATGGATTTTCTTTTTTGTTGGAAAATGGAACCTTTACCACAAAACTATTCTTGGAAGAAAATATCCTGTTACCAGGTGTACAGTTGGGCTCCAAGGGTAAGCAGCACTAGGGGGTTACCATGCACTTGGTTTCAAATTTGGCATCAGTTCCAAAGCTTTAAACCTTTTGAATATAATCCCTCATAGTGGTTCTAGTTCACAGACTCTGGGATGGTATTAAACAACCCACCAAATAGAAGAAAGATATGGAGTGAGCTGTGGCAGGTGTGTCTTCCACTCATTGTGGGAAAAGTCACCAAAATGAAGATCAGTTTGGCTCAGGCAGCACGAGCAATTATCTTAGTCAAAGATCTGTTATGCCACAGAAAAATAAGCTTTTATAATTTTAAAATTGTTTTGCTTTTATACTTGTTTATGTAACTGCTTTCCTACTTTTTCTATGTAAGTGTTAACTGTTGTGCTCAAGCTTGCAATTTAATTTCATTAATCCATTAAATCTAGGAGGGTGAAATATGAGGATGGAATTTTATTAATCACAATAGCAAAAAATATGGTCCATGGCCAAAGCTGAGCTGAGATTTAAATAACAGGCTCAAATGTTTTCATTATTAAAAATAACTTAAATGAATGCAATCACTAAACCAAACAGAAACAAATAAGTATCCAAATGAATTAAAAAAGAAGAAAATTAGTGGAAATAAACTGCAAGAAATGAGGATTATTTTAAGAAGAATGGGGATAATCAATCAATTTAAGCCATTCTTGCTGCTGCTGCTAAGTCACGTCAGTTGTGTAAGACTCTGTGTGACCCCATAGACGGAGCCCACCAGGCTCCTCTGTCCCTGGGATTTTCCAGGCAAGAACACTGGAGTGAGTTGCCATAAGCCATTCTTACATAATAATAATTGAAAACACTAATATAGCTAATACTACTCTGCAAGGAATATTAAAAAAAATAGAAATCTATAAAGAGAAGAAAATGATGAACAAGAAAAATTCCAGATGAGATATATCTAAATGATCTGTAGGAATTATCCTTGTGAAATAAGAGATTAAGGGGTGCTATTGGACTGAGGTCAAATTGGTCCTTCTAAAAGTGATATAAGCATGAAAATCCAAAGATAAAAACAGCTAATGGAAAAACCCTTTGTAATAAATCTACTTGAGTAAACTGAGAACTGAGAAAGGGGTACAAGCTAATAAAGAGAGGATTCTAGAAATGTCAAAACAATATTGTAATATGAGTTAGGTTTCGAGTGACAATAGCCAGACTCACTGAGGGCATATGTAAGAAGCTGCTGGCTTGAGGAAACCCAGGAATGGCTGAAAGACCACAATGGCTTATACAAGACATGTTGATTAGCTGCAGGAACATTGGATGCAGAGGTTTCTGTGCCCAATTTTTTTAAATGATGCATCTCGGGACTGTCAACTTTGCTTTTGTTGACAGTCCCAAACAAATCTGCAGATTTGGTTTCTAAATTTGAAAATTCATATACAACCACCAATTGCTACATCTCAAATTACTTGTTATCTGGGAAAGTTTTGGGGATCTAGGTTAATTTAAAAAAGAAAAAAAAAACATCTTGCGGGGGATTTGCATGTGATACTATTCAGTATTTGTGGAAGATGGGGATGTTGTGCTGTAAGAAGGTGAAGTTTCCACAGGAAGAAAAGTGGAGGTTGAAACAGTCATAAAGAGAAGGAAGGTCCTGGAAAAACAGGTGGAAAGACATCATATGAGTCTATGCTAATATAATCTTTGTGTGAGGGGATTCTAATGAAACAAAATTTAAATCAAAATTATCCAATGGAATAGAAAAACCAAAATCAATGACCATTAAATATTAACAAAGTCATTAGTATATTGCCTTCAAGAGAACATCGATCACACTCAGATTGACTACATTCTGCATTTCTTGTTTATAACTCTTCCATGCGGTAGGAAATCAATGAATTTTTGTTGTTATTCATCAGAATTCCAATTTGTCCAATTAGTCCTCCCGGTGGCTCAGAGGGTAAAGTGTCTGTCTGCACCGCGGGAGACCTGGGTTCCATCCCCTGGAGAAGGAAATGGCAACCCATTCCAATATTTTTGCCTGGAAAAGCCCATGGACCATAGGAGCCTGGTAGGCTACACCCCATGGGATCGCAAAGAGTCGGACATGACTAAGCGACTTCTCTTTTTCAGAGTTGACATATTTTCTTGGGCAATCCTGACTGTTCTCTCAGTTTAAATTCTTACACTGATCTGAAACCTAACTCACACTGATCTAGTTGACACATCAGCCTAGTTCTTGCTCTCGGATTGATCTCTAACTTGATTTTGGATATACCTAATCAAATGCTTCCTAAGAAAGTCAGCTTCAACATCTCAGAAGCTTAAATTGTCATCTGTCCCTTAAACTTACTCCTTGTCCAGTGCTCACCCATCTCCCTCCCCTCTTCCTCAAGAACTCTTCCTTAGCCCTAACAGGACGCCTGGGAAGGGGAGTGACCACTGAGGCCCACATTCTACCGGACCCTCTATGCTTTCTGGGGGGCAAGCCCCCTCCTGCAGCCCATTGGCAGCCCCGCCCGCCAACGCGACTGCCGGGCCCCAGGCGCGCGGACGCGCAGGCGCATTGGCCCGGCCCGCCGCCGCCCCGCCCTGCCTGGCCTCTGCGGAAGGCGCCGCGCGCAGCAATGCGCACTTCCTCTCGAGGAGTCCGCGGAGGGAAAGCAGACTCGAAGAGCTCTTGGACTCGGCGGCCCTGCTCTTGCGAGACCGAACAGATATGTCCGAACAAAGTAAGGATGTGTGCGACCCCAACTTTGCAGCCGAGGCCTCCAACTCCGAGGTTCACAGCAGCCCCGGCATTCCCGGAGGCCCTCTCCTCCAGGGTCTCAGGCCGCGACCCTCACTGAGCCAGAGAGCCCTCCCTTAAGCCCGCCTGATGCCCCTCTGGTCTCGCTGCCTCCCCAGGCTCCAGGCGAAGAGGGAGACCCGAAGGCCCTGCAGCAGGCCGCTGAGGAAGGCCGTCCCCACCAGGCCCCGAGTACAACTCAGCTCAGCCCGGCGCCCCCGGCCCCGGCCCAGCTGGTGCAGAAGGCACACGAGCTCATGTGGTACGTGCTGGTCAAGGACCAGAAGAGGATGATCATCTGGTTCCCAGACATGGTGAAGGATGTCATTGGCAGTTACAAGAAGTGGTGCAGAAGCATCCTTCGGCGCACCAGCCTCATCCTCGCACGCGTGTTCGGGCTGCACCTGAGGCTGACCAGCCTGCACACCATGGAGTTTTCGCTGGTCAAAGCTCTGGAGCCAGAGGAGTTGGACAGGGTCGCTCTGAGCAACAGCATGCCTATGACAGGCCTCCTGCTGATGATCCTGAGCCTCATTTACGTGAAGGGTCGCGGAGCTCGAGAGAGTGCAGTCTGGAACGTGCTGCGCATCTTGGGGCTGCGGCCTTGGAAGAAACACTCCACCTTCGGAGACGTGAGAAAGCTTATCACCGAGGAGTTCGTCCAGCAGAACTACCTGAAGTACCAGCGCGTCCCCCATGTCGAGCCCCCTGAGTACGAGTTTTTCTGGGGCTCCCGTGCCAGCCGCGAAATCACCAAGATGCAGATCATGGAGTTCCTGGCCAGGGTCTTTAAGAAAACCCCCCAGGCCTGGCCTTCCCGCTACAGGGAGGCTCTGGAAGAGGCTAGAGCCCTGCGGGAGGCCCATCCCACTGCCCACTGCCCCCGCAACAGTGTCTCCGAGGACTAGCAAGGTCTGGAGGCAGATGGAAGTTTTCTGCCCCTCACTAGGGTGGAGGAGGGGTGGGAGTGTGGGACATTAGAGTATTCAAGATTTACAGTGCAGTATTTCACTTGTAACTTTTAAGTTTTCCGTACAGTGTTTTATACCTCTTAATGCAATGTTGTGTTCATTTCAGTAATATTAGTGTGTAGGATTCATGCATGGTTGTTTGTAAGTAAGCTCAGTTGGTACTTTCGCTTTTGTGCTACCTTTCTTGATTTTTTTGTACCAGAGACATGCTAAACTTATGAAATACACTGAGACATTTTCCATATTCTTTTACGTGTGACGGAGGCTGTGTATTGGGGTAGATTGGTCTTGGAGAGTTTGGAAAAACTCCCCAGAAAAGCTGGCCTAACCAAGAGAAAAGTTGATCCCTGTCTTTGTGCTCTGCCTGGGCACAAGAAACATCCCTGTGGAGTTTGGTGATGTGGACTGAAACAGACTCAATGTGGGCACACTTTGCTAAACACAGATACAGCCTCACCATGAGTAAACTTTAAACATTAAAGATTCTTGTGATACAGTCATTCATGGAAAAAGTGTACTTTATCTTCTTAACAGAATATTATGGGTTTGGAATGGGAATTACAAAGTATACAGATATAACTATTTCATCTAATAGGATGAGGACATCAGTACTTATCATAACTCATAAATGTGTGAAGTGCATAGTTTTATTTTCAGGAAGGATGTCATAAGTTCATATCAAAGCTTTTACAAGTAGAAGTGCAAAAAAACAAAAAAGGGGTCATAATCACATCACATAGAAATAACAAATGTTGATATTTAGAGTAATTGCCCCTCTTACATTTTCCATATTTTCTAAAAAACAATAGCTGTCTTTTGTGGGCACTAAGAGAGGCCTTGTACCTAACCCTTTACATATATTTTCTCTCTTTAATCCTCACAATAGCCTTGTGAAGCAGGCACCATGGAGGAAATACAGGAATAAAGCAGATAATTAACTTTCCCTGGATCATAAAGGCTTCCTGGGAAGAGAGGCTTGGTTTTAGGGTTTGGACCCAGACTGAATGAGCCCAGAGCTCATACTTTTACCCACCTGCCTCCAGCTGCCCCCCTGACTCCTGCCTTTTAGATCATGCCTTTAAAAAGTTCCAGTTAGCATCTTCAGTTTTCATGTTATAGCCTATACTTTTAGCTCCCTACTCTCAACACACACACAGCTAAGGATTATTACTAATGAATCCTAAACATTCATCTTTTAGGGGAATTAAGTCATATTCTGTACAAATGAAGAAACTTCATTTCAGAGAGGTTAATGGACCTAAGCAAGTCCTGTTCATACCTAGCAGTGAGCCCAAGATTTGAAGCTTGGTCTTTTCTGAAGGACTGTGCTGATGGAGCTGACTGCCCAGTTGTCTGGAGGAACACACATGGGACACATTGGAGAGGGATGTGGGGTTGGGGTGGGAAGGTCGCCTATTGGGGTGTCCAAAATTGCCATGGGCCACTAAGCAACCACTCAGAGGGTGGGATGGGGTCAGGGAGGGGCAGTGTCTGAGGATAAATCTCATTATAAAGCTCAAACCTGCAAGGGGTAGAGAGAGAAATAGGATTTAATAAGACCCCAAATCCTTCAAACATCAGAACATTGAAAAGGATCATTTGGTTAAAGCTAGACCCTTTTCTAGGGAAAATGGAAAATGAGGGGAACGCATAGGTGACATTACCCCCAAAAGAAGTAATCTGAGAGTTGTATTTGTGTGAGAGAATTACTGTCTGAATTGGAAAGTAGAATTCCCAGTGCTTAAATAACATTACTTAACAGGCAGGTGCTGGTGCTAAAGTGCTGAGGAAGCCTCCCATGTCCTGAGATGAAGTTTATCCCTTTTACTAGATGTCCTGTGAGGTCTTCTGTGGGGAGTAGTGGGCATTTCAGCAATAACTTAGGCAAGTGTGCCCAGGCTTTGATGCCACCTCTTAACTCTGAGCCAAAGCTAATTCAGACATTTTAAAACTGTTAAAAAAAATTACCTCCCTCTCAACCCAAAACTTCCTGTAGAAACAAAACAAATCTGCCCCTTTAAATGTAAGTCTCCCCTGCCAAGCTGGGGTGCTGGGCACTTTCCCTAATGCCTTAATTCAGCTTGAAGCAACTGTTTAACTCAGCACTTCTTTCTCAAACCCAGAAGTCACTGGCCACACAGTCCTTTTACTTCCCAGTGTTTGTATTTGCTTTCCTTTCTGCCAGGAAAGACTGGGAGAACCACCCTGGAGCTTCTCCCAAGCTCCCTGACACAGGCACATCACCTGTGCTGTAGAGGACCAAATCTTGAGAGAAGGACAGGATCATGAGAAATGAGAAGCTGATCCCAGCAAGCTGACCCCATGTGGGCAGGGCTTCTCAGTTCCTATGCAGGCTTGGAGACAGCCAGACCCTGAGAGAGAGACTTCCCAGATGCAGGGCAGAGCTAATTCATGACACCAGGTCCTGCATGGAGAGTAGCTTGGGGCACAGGGAAGGAATATCCTGTATCTCTCTTGGATTTTCATGCTGGGCTCAACTGAAAGTTGGGGGGTTGGTCAGGTATTTTCCAGAAGGCTTATCTACAAGGTGCTGCGAGAGCTCTTTTAGAATGGAGTCTGCAGACCCTGAATGTTTCAGCCGAGATGACAGTGCAGTAAAGCCCAGACTGCTGCTGCTGGGAAAGAGTTTCTAATTCCCTGTAACATCTGATGCTTTATCAGTCTGTTTTGCCAACAAGAACATCACTTCTTTACAGACACCCACATGCATATTTCACTATAATTAACTTCATTTAATTAAAGTCATGGAGGGCAAAAAGGACCTGTTTAGCTTCCAATAAAATAGTATGTATGGCAAAACCAATACAATATTGTAAAGTAATTAACCTCCAATTAAAATAAATAAATTTATATTTTAAAAAATAATAAAATAAATATATAAAATATATAAAAATAAAATTATTTTTAAAAATAAAGGCTTTACATAAGTAAAAAAAATGTAATGCTACCTCATATAAGGTATTTTGAGAGCAAAATAAATGACTTGTAATATCATTATAAAAAAAGAATAGGTATGTTTTAAATGAACTTCTTATGCAGGTGTGTATTTCCTCTACTTGAAAAGTTATCTATAGCCCCCTCCACTTGAGTTTTACCTGAGCAGCTCATGAGCATATTTCCAGTGGAAGTACGGTCTGGCCTTGAAAACAGTCATGTTCTCCTAGTATTACCTCCAATAGCATCCTAAACTGTTCATTCAAACTGTTTATAAGTAAGTTTGTTTTTCATTTCCTGGGATGTAAAATGTTCTTGTTCAGTTGCCCAGTCATGTCCAGCTCTCTGTGACCCCATGGACTGCAGCATGCCAGGCCTCCCTGTCCCTCACCATTTCCCAGGGTTTTCCCAAGTTCATGCTCATTGCATCAGTGATGCCATCCAGCCATCTCATCCTCTGATGCCCTCTTCTCCTTCTGCCCTCAATCTTTCCAAGCATCAGGGTCTTTTCCAATGAGTCGGCTGCTCACGTCAGATAACCAAAATACTGGAGTTTCAGCTTCAGCATCAGTCTTTCCAATGAATATTCAAAGTTTATTTCCTTTAAGATTGACTGGCTTTATCTTGCTCTCCAAGAAACTTTCAGGAGTCTTATCCAGTATCACAGTTTAAAGGCATCAATTCTTTGGTGTTCCACCCTCTTTATGGTCCAGCTCTCATAACTGTACATGACCAGTGGGAAGACCATAGCCTTGACTATACGAACATTTGTAGCAGAGTGATGTCCTTGGTTTTCAACACACTGTCTAGGTTTGTCATAGCTTTCCTGATAAAAAGCAATCATCTCTGATTTCATGACTGCAGTCACAATCCATGGTGATTTTAGAGCCAAAGAAGAGGAAATGCTTCCATCTTTTCCCCTTCTTCTATTTGCCATGAAGTAATGGGGTGGGATAACCTCAGATATGCAGATGACACAGTCCTTATGGCAGAAAGTGAAGAGGAACTAAAAAGCCTCTTGATGAAAGTAAAAGAGGAGAGTGAAAACGTTGATTTAAAGCTCCACATTCAGAAAGTGAAGATCATGGCATCCGGTCCCATCACTCCATGGGAAATAGATGGAGAAATAGTGGAAACAGTGTCAGACTTTATTTATTTGGGCTCTAAAATCACTGCAGATAGTGATTGCAGCCATGAAATTTAAGACGCTTACTCTTTGGAAGAAAAGTTATGATCAACCTAGATAGCATATTCAAAAGCAGAGACAGTACTTTGCCAACTAAGGTCCATCTAGTCAAGGCTATAGTTTTTCCAGTAGTCATGTATGGATGTGAGAGTTGGACTGTGAAGAAGGCTGAGCACCAAAAAATTGATGGTTTGAACTATGGTGTTGGAGAAGACTCTTGAGAGTCCCTTGGACTGCAAGGAGATCCAACCAGTCCATTCTGAAGGAGATCAGCCCTGGGAGTTTTTTGGAAGGAATGGTGTTAAAGCTGAAACTCCAGTCCTTTGGCCACCTCATGCGAAGAGTTGACTCATTGGAAAAGACTCTGATGCTGGGAGAGATTGGGGGCAGGAGGAGAAGGGGACGACCGAGGATGAGATGGCTGGATGGCATCACTGACTCGATGGACATGAGTCTGAGTGAACTCCAGGAGTTAGTGATGGACAGGGAGGCCTGGCATGCTGCAATTCATGGGGTCGCAAAGAGTCAGACACGACTGAGTGACTGAACTGAACTGAACCATGATCTTAGGTTGTTTATATATATAAACTAGATTTTTCATTCTCCTCCTTCACCCTCATCAAGAGGTTCTTTAGTTCCTCTTCGAAATGCCTAACTGCCTCTCTCATTTTCACCATTTCATTAATACCTAATTTAGGGAGTGTCATATGTACATGCAGGCTTCCCAGGTGGTCCTAGTGGTAAAGAACCCACCTCTCAATGCAGGAGATGCAAGAAACACAGGTTTGATCCCTGGGTGGAAAAGATACTCTGGAGGAGGGTATAACAACACATTCCAGGATTCTTGCCTCGAGAATCTCATGGACAGAAGAGCCTGGTGGGTTATAGACCATTGGGTTGCAAGGAGTCTGATATGACTGAAGTGACTCAGCATGCATGTGAACATACACACATGAAGGTTTCGCAAGTGGTGTGATATAGATCTGCCTGCCAATACAAGAGGCTCAGGAGATGAAGATATGATCCCTGGGCCAGGAAATTTACTGAAATAGGAAATGGCAACCCACTCCAGTATTTTTGCCTGAAAAATTCCATGGACAGAGGAGCCTGGTGGGCTGCAGTTCATGGCGGGAACTGAGTATGCATTCGTATATGCACATGCTTGATAAGTATTTATTATATCAGTTAAGAAACTAAAAATATAATAAAAAAACATACTCCACCACATGACAAAGACAAAAGGAAGTATATAATGACCAATCACTCTAAAGTAGAGAAAACATGGACAAGCTGAAATTAATGAAATTTAAAAATACAGAAAAATAGTATAAATATATTTTTTCAGGTCAGTTCTGTAAATACACCAAGAAAATGGGCAAATTATATATATATATATATATATATATATATCAGGCTTTTATTTATTTTTTTATTACATATACCATTGTACTGGTTTTAGATGTGGAACATAATGATTTGATGTATAGATTTATACTGTAATGATTGCAACAGTAAGTTTAGTGAGGATTCACCATTGCACATTGTTACAAATTTTTTTTGTCTCATGATGAGAACTTTTAAAATCTATTCTTTGCAACTTTCAAATACACAATACAGTATTGTTAACTATAGACATCATATACACATTACATCCCCAAGACTTATTCAGTACAAAAATGTGTTTGTTTTTAAGGAAAAAAGGTAAATAAATAATTTTTACTAGGTAAATGAGGTAATAACACAGTTTAGTGCTCCAAATGTGACACAAATAGCAAGTGAAAAAATCATAAAAATAATATCTAAACACACATTGTTAAACCCAGATACTTTTTTGTGTGCTAACTGATCAAAGATGTAATGATAATATACATGTTTTAATGTCATTCTCTCATATCATCCCACCCTCACCTTCTAACACATAGTCCAAATGCCTGTTCTTTACATCTGTGTCTCTTTTTCTGTCTTGCGTATAGGGTCATCATTACTGTGTTTCTAAATTCCATATATATGTGTTAATATACTGTATTAGTGTTTCTCTTTCTGGCTTACTTCACTCTGTGGGGATGGGATGGGAAGCAAGGTGGGAGGGAGGTTCAGGATGGTGAGGCACATGTATATTCATGGCTAACTCATGTCAATGTATGGCAAAACCACCACAATATTGTAAAATAATTAGCCTCCAATTTAAATAAATTAATTAATTTAAAAAATATGAAAGCCACCATCCTATACTACCAAGGGTGATTAAAAATTGACATTCTGATCCCCTGTTAGAGCTATGAGAATAATTATTGTTGACCCCTGAACAACTTAGGGGTTACATTAGGGTATGCAGCGTGCTGACTCAGTTACAGTCCATTGAAGAATAAATTTACAGTCAACCTTCTTATCTCAAATTCCCCATGTGTGCAGTCAGCTAACCACAGATTCTGTAGTAAGCACCTACTGATAAAGAAAATCTACCTGTAAATGGACCCACTCAACTCAAACATGTGTTGTTTTAGTGAACTGTACATACATTCTTAATTTATGCTATAATTTGTAGTGTGTGTTGAACACTTAATACATTCCCTTTGCAGTGTTAGCTTTCGGTGCACTGAGAGAAGCAGATGAATAATAAGAATTACACTTTAGGACAGTGAGTGCCACTCCAGGAGAATTATGGAGGCTCAGAAGGCTGAAAACGGTGCATCCAACTCTGACTTTCCTCAGAGAGTGACATATAAATATACATCTATAAGATAGTGAAGAATTAGCCACATAAAAGTGGTTTGGGACGGGTAGTCAAGGATAGATTTGTGAGAAGGAACAGTTGTGTGAACACACACACAAGCATGTAAGACTATGAAGTTTCTGAAAATCTAGTAAGAAGAAGACAAAATAAATGTCTGAATGGGCTGGAAGATAAACATTGGATAAGGAGAAGGAAAATATTGTGCTGAAGATATATTTGATGCCCTGAAAATGTGAGTCATTTTAATCCTATGACAGGTCAACAGTGTTAGAAGGAATTGTCCTGAAAGAAGGCCTTGTTTTGAGTAAGTATCTGCCTTTGTTTCCTGATTGTTATTCAAGGGCCTAAACGTCCCTTTTTATCTCTTAATTTACATTATTATTTTTTTCACCTGCCAGAAA
This sequence comes from Aepyceros melampus, assembly GCA_006408695.1. Lineage (NCBI taxonomy): Eukaryota > Metazoa > Chordata > Mammalia > Artiodactyla > Bovidae > Aepyceros > Aepyceros melampus. The sequence goes on along the minus strand of SJXQ01007212.1, from coordinate 24,422 downwards.
CTCTTACTATAGCTATATTATGCATATTTCAATGTCTAAATAGTGTCGTGTGTTCTCTTACTAACTGTACATGTATAGTCTTTGTTGTTGAACTTCAGCTGTAAGTCTACAGAGTTCTGTGTTCTGAATACACAATAGTGAATTAGACAAAAAGGATCCCTGGTCTCAAAGATTTTACTGAGACTCACAGTGCAGATAGAGCATAATAAAAAGGTAAACATACAAATGAACCATTAAATACAAGTCACATATTTGGATAAGATAATGAGATATATGACTTGGTCATAATAATAAAGAATGGTGGAGGAGATCAGCTGAGATAATATTCTTAGGAAAGAGTTTTCTGAAAATGTGACACTTCATGGAATTTTTGAAGGATTAAGAGAGATCTAGCAAAGAGCAGAGGGAATGTGAATCTAGGCAGAGAAAATAACCATATGTGAAGGCCAAGAGTTAATTAAGTGAGTTTTCTGGTTTGCTTTACTGCCAGATATAGCATTACAGATGAGTGAGGCAACATGCAACCCACAACACTCTTCTAGTTTGTCTCTGCAACAGAGGCAGCACAAGCTGAATATGTGATTTCTGAGCCTGCTGGTGCTCCTCTAGTCAGCATAGAAGAAATACCTAAGTTTTCCCTTCCCCCATCTATTTACTCTTTCTAAGAACAGAGAAGGAATATCAGGAGCTATTGCAGCTCCTGTGATGATGAGAATTAAAAGAGGCAAATCACAGTGATATTAAGCTTGATGTCTTCAAATCACTGAACAATTATCAACAGTCACCTACTTATCTCTGTATTTTGTTTTTCCCCAGATTTACCAATATATAATTGACCTAGCATTGTGTAAGTTTAAGGTGTACAATGTGTTGATTTGTTACATATATAGATTGCAAAATGTCTGCTAAGTCACTTCACTCATATCTGACTTTCTGTTACCCTATGGACTGTAGGCTGCCAGGCTCCTCGTCCATAGGCTTCTCTAGGCAAGAATACTGAAGTGGGTTGCCATGTCCTTCTCCAGGGAATCTTCCTGACCCAAAGATTGAACCCATGTCTCTTAGGTCTCCTGTACTGGCAGCAAGTTCTTTACCACTAGTACCACCTGGGAAGATTGCAAAATGATCACTACCAAAATGTTACCTTGCAATTCCAGCATGTAACATAATTATCATATTTTTTTGTGATGAGTACAACCTGTTTATTAGACCCTCAGAATGTATTCATCTTATATTTGGAAGTCTATACACTTTGACCAACATCATCTCATCACCCTTACTTCCACCCCTGCCCCTAATAACCACCACACTACTCTGTCTCTGTGACTTTGGCACTTCATTCGATTCTACGTGTAAGTCATATTGCACAATATTTGTATTTCTCTACCTGACTTATTTCACTCAGCATATGCCCTCTGGTTTCATCCATGTTGTTGCAAATCGCCGAATTCCCTGCTTTATCATGATTGTATATCCCACTTTTTGAAATATGGCTTCCCAGGTGGCGCTAGTGGTAAACAATCCACCTGCTAATGTAGGAGATGCAAGAGTTGGGTTTGATTTCTGGGTCAGGAAATGGCAATACACTCTAATATCTTCGCCTGGAAAATTTCATGGACAGAGGAGCCTGGAGAGCTGCAGTCCATGGGATCACAACAACAACAACAACAAAAATCAGACACAACTGAGTGAGCATGTGCACGTGTGCGCATGCACACACACACAGACATATGTTTGCTTATTAATAGAAAAAGAATATGTGGTATATTTAATTATTAAAGTCAGCTTATTTTTAGGTCAGTGTTGCCATTTGATTAAAAAAATATGCTAATAATGGTAACGCATTCTAGGGGTTTAAAAAAGGGTAGATAATTAGGACAGAATGTGGCTCTAGCCCAGCACTTACAGGCAATGATAGATTGGCAAATTTTATTAAAGAGTAAGTGGTTGTGCTAGTGATAAAGAACCCAAATGCCAATGGAGGAAAGATAAAGATGTGAGTTCGATCCCTGGGTTGAGAATATCCCCTGTAGGAGGGCATGGCAACTCATTCCAGCATTCTTGCCTGGAGAATCCCATGGATAGAGGGGCCTGGTGGTGCACAGTCCTTATGGTCACAAAGAGTCAGACATAACTGAAGTGTCTTCACACACACACACACACACACACACACAGCGAATTCCCTGGTTGTCCAGTGATTAAGAATTTGCCTTCCAATGCAGGAGACATGTATCCAAAAACTAAGATCTCACATGCCTCAGGGCAACTAAACACCATGTGCCACAACTAAAGAAGCCTGCATACCACAACTAGAGAAACCTGCACACCACAGGGAGGAGCCTTCATGCCACAGTGAAGATCCAACTCAGTCAAAATAAATAAATAAAAACAGAGAAGGAGAATAAATATAAATTACATGGGATTTGGGACTGATTTGAAATTATATTTTTAAAATACTACTCTAGCTATTGTATTCAGAATAACTTGAGTTAGAGTCAAAATTGGGACTACATTAAGAGATGAGGATGATGTAGAAAAATATAGAGTGTGTTTCTCTTTTGGACATGGGGTTGCAGATACCTTTTTGAGAGTATTGTGATTTAGTGAGATAAGGAAGAGGTGAGTAGAACAGGTTTGGGGGAAAAATCATAAGAGGATTATAGGACATATCTTAAGAAAACTTGTAGACAGTTAATAAAGATGTGTAACTTAAGAGAATGAATCACAGCCCTACATTGAAGCAGTATTATTTATCCAGAGAAAAAGTGTAAAGAGTGTGTCCATGATTGTATTCTGGGAAACTGAAACATTTCCATGTCTAGAAGGAAGACCTGGTGAAGTGATTCCAAGGAATAATTAGATGAGAGACAGAAAAATAAACCAAGAGAATGTCTGATCATATAAATTAAAATAATGGCCTTCTGAGCTGGAGGAATTGGCCAGTGATGTCAAATGCTATTGAGATATCAAAAGCATTTGAGTGTGTGTGTGTGTGTGTGCATGTGTGTCTGTGGTGGAGGAAGGGTGTTATACATCAGTAGGAACAATGATAATTAGAGCTAAGGTAATAAGGATTAAGTTCAGAGGCATATAGTGTGGTAAGCATTAGCTCAGGTGAGAGGTGATGTTGACTCTACTAAGGGAATGAACGGTGAAGATTAATGGGAAATAAAAGTCAATATTTGGAGATAAAGTTGACATGAATCAATGACTGATTAAACATAAAGACAGGAAAAAGTAAGGAGTATGACCAACATTCTGTTTGAGTAATGCCTAATATTGAGTTTAGGGGCAAAGAAAAAGCAAGTTTATGTGGAAATATGCTGAATTCAAATTTAGACATGTTGAGTTTGATGTAAATGTGAGGCATCTATGCAGAGACATCCACTTGACTGAGGAGAAATTTCTAAGAGAGGAAATGAAGATGTAGATTAAGATTTCACGAACCCATGAATGGGAGGGAATGATACTGCTTGGGGAGAACACATGTACTTGGAAAGTTTGTCTGTGCTTTGCCCAAGCAGTCAGCATAGGACACCCACCATTCAGGTCACTCAGACACGAGCACTAGATATCCTCAGGCTTCTGTACTATTCAAGTTCCTAGAAGCATAGAAGTTTGGGAACCTTGAAGAATGATGGGGGAGAAGTGCAGGATGGATCATTGCAGACAACAAATATCAACTGGACAAGAAGAGATGGAACTCTTAAAGACTAAAAATAAACAGTGGACAGAGATCAGGGATAAAACAAAACCTAGAGGTGCCAAAGGAGTATGGAGAAAAGAGAACTCTTCTACACTGTTTGTAGCAATGTAAATTGGTATAGCCACTGTGGAATACAGTATGTAGGTTTTCAGAAAGCTAGAAATATCATTATCATATGACCCAGCAATCACACACTTGGGCACATATCCAGACAAAGTTATAATTTAAAATGATACATGCACTCCCATGTTCATAACAGCAATATTTACAGTAGCCAAGACATGGAAACAACCTAAATGTCCATTGGCAGATGAATGGATAAAAAAGATTTATATATATATATATATACACACACACACACACACACACATATATTTTCATAGTAAGTGAAGTAATCAGGAGAAACATGCATGATATCACCACATATATGCAGAATGTAAATATGACATATATGAACCTATATATGAAACAGTATGATGCTGCTAAGTCACTTCAGTCATGTCCGACTCTGTGCAACCCCATAGGCGGCAGCCCACCAGGCTCCCCCATCCCTGGGGTTCTCCAGACAAGAACACTGGAGTGGGTTGCCATTTCCTTCTCCAATGCATGAAAGTGAAAAGTGAAAGTGAAGTCACTAAGTCGTGTCTGACTCTTCGCGACCCCTTGGACTGCAGCCTACCAGGCTCCTCCATCCATAGGATTTTCCAGGCAAGCGTACTGGAGTAGGATGCCATTGCCTTCTCCAAACAGAATGATGGACATATAGAAATAGACAGTAGTTGCCAATGAGGAGGGGTTTGGAGTAGGGTCAGGGTGAGAATTCAGGGTTAGTAGATGTAAGCTTTTATATATAGGATGGATAAACAAAAAGATCCTGGCATTTCCTGGATAAGAATCCACCTCGCAGTACATGGAACAGGGGTTTGACTTATGGTCTAGGAAGATTCCATATGCCTCAGAGCAAACAAGCCCCTGCATCACAATTACTGAGCCCACATTCTAGAGCCCATGAGCCTCAACATCTGAGCCCATGTTCTGCAACGACTGAAGCCTGTGTACCTAGAGCCTGTGCTGCACAACAAGAGAAGACACCACAATGAGAAGCCTGTGCATTATGATAAAGAGTAGCCCCTGCTCACTGAAATTAGAGAAAGCCCCCCCAAAACCAACAAAGACCCAGCACAGCCAAAACAAACAAACACAACACAAGAGAAATATATTCAATATCCTGTGATAAACCATAATGGGAAAGAATATTTAAAAATAATGTATACACACACACATACATATATGTATATAACTGAATCACTTTGCTGTATGCAGGAATCAACTATTGTAAATCAACTATTGTTCAATATTAAAAATTGAATCAGGATCAATGGCTCAAACATATCCCTCTGCTGTTGGAAAGAAACCATGTTGAGGGTGAGGTGAGATGATACCTTAAACAAAATCAGTTATCCATTCTCTGCAGGGACAAAACAGAGTGGCAAACATGACTGATAAGTTGTATATTTGCTTGTGTATGTGACAGGAAGTTGGTGGTGCTCTACTTTCTCAAAGGAGTATCAAGGGAAGTAAAAATTTAAGATGGAGAAGGAAGTGAGAAAAGAGAACGATAGTCCTGGAAGTGTGCTACAGAATGGAGAAGACTAAGATCTTTCCAGGAGCAGCTGTTCATGGTTGATTCCAGTAGATATCAGCAAATTCAATGTATCAATATGAAACAAGAATAATAGTCCAATACCAAGTTTCTAATTTACTCCAGGAATGCAAAGTTGCTTCAGTATTCAAAAATTGAATGTCTTGACTTATCATTTTAAGTCTTAGAAGAAAAATCACATTTTTGTATCAGTTCATGCAGAAAAAGTATTTGACAAAATTCAACTCACATTCATGATAAAAACTTCTTAGCAAGCTTGGTGTAGAAAAAATCCAGCTGATAAAGACCATAAAAAAGCAAACAAAAAGTCAGGCTATAGTTGCCATTACATAACATTTAATGGTGGAAGACTGAACATTGCCCTTGAAGACTGGAAACAGTAGGCTCTCTGACCACTCCTTTTCACCCTGGTAGTAAAAGTCCTGATCAGTTCAATAAAGCAAACAAAGGAAAGGCAACAGAGGCCTGCATATATAGGACATTCACACACACACATGTCCTGGTTTGAGCACTGGTAGCTCGACTTCCTAAGAAGTGCCTATGTTAAATGTGACATATCTGAGGTTTGACATGAGTGAGAAAGTGAAAGTGAAAATGACTCAGTTGTGTCCAACTCTTTGTGACCCCATGGACTGTACAGTCTGTGGAATTCTCCAGGTCAGAATACTGGAGTGGATAGTTGTTTCCTTCTCCAGAGGATCTTCCCAACCCAGGAATCGAACCCAGGTCACCTGCATTGCAGGTGGATTCTTTACCAGCTGAGCCAAAAGGGATGCCAAGAATACAGGAGTGGGTAGCCTATCCCTTCTCCAGCAGATCTTATCGACCCAGGAATTGAACCGGGGTCTCCTGCAGAAAGACTGGCAAAATTAATGCAGAGTCACTTGGTGGCCATAAAACAGAGGCTAGATGCATTTTAGTGTCAAATGGATACAGCATGTATTATCTGCTTTTCATTATTCCTGCCACTATTTTTGTTGTTGTTGTTTTGTTTTGTTTTTCCTTGATCAGTTATGCTGGCAGCTATGATTTACAGTCCACAGTAATGGACCATCTATTTTTGCAACACTTGAAGTGTTGTGATTTAAATGTACCTCATGCTGGAAGAAAGCTGGAATCATGAGTTTTAGTTCATATTTTACTTTGCCTGTGGATTAATGGTTTTACTTCGTGTTCATTTAGTGCTTGTACAGTGTTTACCTTTATGAATATTGTGACCATGTTTTATAAGGAATTCACATAGCAAAAATGAGAACAATTGCAATACTCAAGCTAACATGTCCCAGCCTTCACTGGAAAGGCTAAATGACTGTGTTGTTTTATACACCAAAGAGATAAAAAGGTAAATGAACACAACAACAGATTTCACAGTATACAGAAAATAACTTGGGACTGGGTATAATAGAGAAGGTGAGATGATCTACACTAATTTCCTGGGCTAGTGTAACAAAATATTATACAGTTAGTGGCTTAAACAACATAAATCTAATTTCTCATAGCTCTGGAGTCTGGAAATCTGAGATCAAGGAGTCAGCAGGGTGGGTTCCTTCTGAGCACTGGAAAATGAGAACATTTCCCAGTCTTTGTAGTTGGCTATCTTTCCTGTGTCTTCACATTGCCTTCCCTTTGTATAGAAACTGAATTCACAATTTTGGGCAAACAAACAATATCCCTTAAAGGAGTGAAGGCTTCTCTATTTCTTTATATATATATTTTTAATAGGAGGATAGGTGCTTCAATATGTACTGTTGGTTTCAGCCAAACAACAATGTCAATTAGCCATATGTATACATATATCCCTCTCTCTTGAACCTCACTCCCACTCCCTCCCTAGTCATACCCTTGTAGGTCTTCAAACACCACTGGCTGAACTTCTTGTGTTATACAGCAACTTCCCATTAACTCTTTATTTTTCATATGGTAGTGTATATATGTCCATACTACTCTCTCAACTTTTTCCATCCTCTACTTCCCCCATGGTGTCCACAAGTTTATTCTCCACATCTGCCTCTCTATTCCTGCCCTGCAAATAGGTTCATCATACCATTTTTTCTAGATTCTGTATATATGTGTTAATACACTATATTTGCTTATCTCTTTATGACTTTACTCTGTATAACAGGCTCTAGGTTTATCCACATCACTTCAATTGACTCAAGTTCATTATGTTTTATGGATGAGCAATGCTCCATTATTTATATGTTCCACAATTTCTTTATCCATTCATCTGTCACTGGGCGTCTATGCTGGAAAATTTCTCTCAATTTTTGTTTTCCTAAAAAGACTTAAGTGCTCAGCTTAAAATAGCAGCCACTGAATTGGCATGTGTATAATGCACAGATAAATGTCATCATTTCATTTCCTTTCCATCATTTTCATTACTCTTGAAACTAAGGAAAGTTTGTGACTGGCAATTAAAATGTCCTTTGGGCAAACAAAAGAGGATATTCTGGTTAGGAATATAACAGCCACTCACCTTGTAGAGCTGATTTCACCAGGTCTAACCACTATCATACTTTCTACAGTATATCAAGTTATGTGTCAAATCAAAGCAAAAACAAAAATATACCCCAGCTTTTAAACATTTTTATTTGAAAATGAAGTTTGAAATTATCTTTTTGGTTTTTATGAAAATTGTAACTGAACTACAGAAAACATAAAACAGAAGATTACTGATATCTCATCCAAACCCAAACTAGACTTTGCTCATATCAGAGCATCCATTGCTAACATAAATTTGGCAAATTTCATTCATCTATGAACTCCTTGCCAAAGAAAATGAAATGAAAAGATCTTACTTGCTAAATGTCCCATGTATCTTTACATAGCACTGTTAAAACGGAGCATCGTATGTTTACCTGTGATTTTGAGTCTTTCACAATGTCTTTGGTCACTTTTCAGTTTTTCAAAAACTAGTAGAAACACTAATGATAGTGGTAACTGTATAGAAACAGGAGATAGCCTCCATGGGCACCTGCCTACAAGATGGCTCTCATCGTTTCAACCCATAAAAAGGATTATCAAAATGTTGGCTTGCTTTTAAATTTATTTTCAATATGTGGGAGAAGAATGTCCTTGTCTAATTTGGAAATACATTGAGGATAAGAAAATAGAACACTAAAACAGAAATGTATAAACTCCCCCCCCCCACTTAAACTGTTTATAGGCCACAAATAATCTAGTAAAAGACAAGCTGACTGCACCTGAGTTTCCTGATACTATGTTTTGCAACTAAAACTGACACAGAAAAAAAAAAAATTGTGGGGGCGGGGCAGCATGGGGGAAAGGCTGTTTTAGAATTTTTTTTTTTAATCATCAGAAAAGGACAGTGATAAAAGAAAGGGCTAATAACTTAGACTTCATAAATATCAAAATGCACTGTTCTTTGAAAGACACTCCTAACAGAATGAAAACAAGAAGCCACAGACTGGAGAAGATTTATTTGTGAAACACACATACTCCAAAAAGGATTTCTGTCTAGAAAGTACAGAGAACTCTTTAAACTCAGCATTATGAAAACAAACAAGCTGGCTAGAAAATGGTCACAGATAGAAATAAACACTTAAACAAATGAGATATCTGGATGGGAAATTAGCACTAGGGTAGATGATCAATACTGTTAGCTATTAGAAAAATGTAAATTAAAGCCACAAATAGATACCACTTCATACAAATTAGTACACAAGAGAGGCTGCAAAAACTCAACCTCTCACACACCTGATGGAGATATGAATTTCTACAGTGATTCTGTAATTACAGACAACTAAGCAAGCTAATCACTTAAATCACAGCCTTGTCTAACTCAGTGAAACTATGAGCCATGCTGTGTAGAGCCACTGAAGCAGATGGGTCATGAAGACAGATGAGAAGAAAATGAGAAGCCACTTCAGCATTCTTGCTTGGAGAACCCCATGAACAGTTCAGTTCAGTCACTCAGCCATGTCCGACTGTTTGCGACCCCATGAATCACAGGCCTCCCTGTCCATCACCAACTCCAGGTGTCTACTGAAACCCATGTCTATTGAGTTGGTGATGCCATCCAACCATATCATCCTCTGTCGTCCCCTTCTCCTCCTGCCCTCAATCTTTCCCAGTATCAGGGTCTTTTCAAAGGAGTCAGCACTTTGCATCAGGCGGCCAAAGTATTGGAGTTTCAGCTTCAACATCAGTCCTTCTAATGAATACTCAGGACTGATCTCCTTTAGAATGGGCTGGTTGGATCTCCTTGCAGTCGAAGGGACTCCCAAGCATTCTCCAACACCACAGTTCAAAAGCATCAATTCTTCAGCGCTCAGCCTTCTTCACAGTCCAACTCTCACATCCATAAATGATCACTGGAAAAGCCATAGCCTTGACTAGATGGACTTTGTTGGTAAAGTAATGTCTCTGCTTTTGAATATGCTATCTAGGTTGGTCATAACTTTCCTTCCAAGGAGTAAGTGTCTTTTAATTTCATGGCTGCAATCACCACCTGAAGTGATTTTGGAGTCCTAAAAACTAAAGTCAGCCAATGTTTCCACTGTTTCTCCATCTATGTTCCATGAAGTATTGGGACGGAATGCCATGATCTTTGTTTTCTGAACTTTGAGCTTTAAGCCAACTTTTTCACTTTCCTCTTTCACTCTCATCCAGAGGCTTTTTGGTTCCTCTTCACTTTCTGCCATAAGGGTGGTGTCATCTGCATATCTGAGGTTATTGATATTTCTCCCAGCAATTTTGATTCCAGCCTCCAGCCCAGCATTTCTCATGATGTACTCTGCATAGAAGTTAAATAAGCAGGGTGACAATATACAGCTTTGATGTACTCCTTTTCCTATTTGGAATCAATCTATTGTTCCACGTCCAGTTCTAACTGTTGCTTCCTACCTGCCTACATGTCTCTCAAGAAGCAGGTCAGGTGGTCTAGTATTCCCATCTCCAAAAGACAAAAATATATGACACTGAATGATGAACTCTCCAGGTCGGTAGATGCCTAGTATGCAACTGGAGAAGAGTGGAGAAACAGATACAGAAAGAATGAAGAAGCTGAGCCAAAGCAAAAATAATGGCTAGTTGTGAATGTGACTGGTAATGGAAATAAAGTCTGATGCTGTAAAGAATCCACGAATCAAAGTAAAGCAGAAGGAGTCAAACAGGAGATGGCAAGAGTAAACATCAGCATTTTAGGAATCAGTGAACTAAAATGGACCAGAATGGGCAAACTGAATTCAGACAACCATTATATCTACTACTGTGGGCAAGAATCCCTTAGAAGAAATGTAGTAGCTATGATGGTCAATAAGAGAGGCGAAAATGCAGTACTTGGGTGCAATCTAAAAAAACAACAGAATGATTTCTGTTCATCTCCAAGGCAAACCATTAATTATCATAGTAATCCAAGTCTATGCCCCAATCACTAATGCCACAGAAGCTGAAGTTGAAAGGTTCTATGAAGACCTACAGGACCTTCTGGAAGACAGCCCTTTTAATAACAAAAGATTTTCCCCCTTTTTTTTTTTCATCAAAAACAGATATCCTTTTCATAATAGGGGACTGGAATGCAAAAATAAGTCAAGAGATAGCTGGAGTAACAGGCAAGTTTGGCCTTGGAGTACAAAATGAAGCAGGGCAAAGGATAACAGAGTTTTGCCAAGAGAATGCACTGGTCATAGCAAACACCCACTTCCAACAACACAAGAGACGACTCTATCCATGGCTGTAACCAAAGTTGCTGCTAAGTTGCTTCAGTTGTTTCTGATTCTGTGTGACTCTACAGACAGCAACCCACCAGGCTCCTCCATCCCTGGAATTCTCCAGGCAAGAATACTGGAGTGGGTTGTCATTTCCTTCTCCAAGGCACGCGTGCATGCTAAGTTGCTTCAGTTGTGTCCGACTCTGTGCGATGTCTTGACAGCAGCCCACCAGGCTCCTCTGTCCAAAGGATTCTTTAGACAAGAATACTGGAGTGGGTTGTTATGTCCTTCTCCACATAACCAGATGGTCAGTACCTAAATCACATGAAAAATGCTGGACTGGATGAAGCTCAAGCTGGAATCAAGATTGCAGGGAGAAATATCTATAACTTCAGATATGCAGATGACACAACTCTTATGCCAGAAAATGAAGAGGAACTAAAGAGCCTCTTGATGAAAGTGAAAGAGGAGAGTGGAAAAGCTTGCTTAAATGTCAACATTCAAAAAACAAAGATCATGGCATTCAGTCCCATCACTTCATGGCAGTTAGATGGGGGAAAAAATGGCAACAGTGACAGACTTTATTTTCTTGAGCTCCAAAATCTCTGCAGATGCTGACTGCAGCCATGAAATTAAAAGACACTTGCTCCTTGGAAGAGAAGCTATGACAACTGAGATAGAATATTAAAAAACAGAGGCATTACTTTGCTGACAAAAGTGTGTATAGTCAAACAATAGTTAGGTGTGGCAGTAAGAGTTGGACCATAAAGAAAGCTGAGTGCTGAAGAATTGAAGCTTTTTAAGTGTGGTGTTGGAGAAGACTCTTGAGAGTTCCTTGGACTTCAGGGAGATAAAACCAGCCAATCCTAAAGAAATAAGTCCTGAATATTTATTGGAAAGACTAATGCTGAAGCTGAAGCTCTAATTTTTTGGCCATCTGATGAGAAGAACTGACTCATTGGAAAAAATCCTGATGCTGGGAAAGATTGAAGGCAGTGGAGAAGGGAATGACAGAAGACAAGATGGTTGGATGGCATCACAAACTTGATGGAAATGAGAAATGAGCACCTTCAGGCATTGGTGATGGACAGGGAGGCCTGGTGTGCTGCAATGTATGGGATCACAAAGAGTCGGACAATACTGAGCAATTGAACTGACTGACAGCCATTCTGCCAGATTGTTTACCAGTTTCTTATGAAATTAAACATGCACTTATGAAAAGACCTAATTTTTCCTTCTTGAGTAATTACAGAAATGACTGTTAGATGCATTAAAAAATGGATTCACTAATATTACAATAGCTTTCTTTTCTTTTCTTTTTTTTGTGTGTTTAGAGTTTTATGTAAATTACCCACCCTTTCTGCCCCTCATTTTTCATTTAAAATCCTTGTGATGACTTGTCAGTCCCAATACCGCTGTTTGGAAAAGAGAATATACCATGCACATATAATAAACCAGTTATGTTCTCTGCTTGGAACTTCCTCCAGCATTTCATTTCCCTGGGCATGTGCTGCTTCCCAAGGTATGCTCTCATCTTGAGTGGAAGGACATCCACAGGAATCCAGGATGCCAGACTGCAAAATATTCCTTGTGAGCTCAGTCCTGTGTTGGAGCCTTTGAGAATGGCTATTGCTTATGTACAGGATTTTGTGGGAGAGCTGTGTGAGTTCTGTTCATGGCAGTAAGGATTTGAAACACAATACTCTGTGAGCAATTAATACTGTAAGCTCTTCAATTAAAAGTTCTTACATATGCCTTCCCCAGTCCTCCAGCCCCACCAGTCTGCTGCCCTGATTGCCCTATGGGGTCCTGAGGAACTAGGGGCAGAAAACCTGCTGCTAACACAGCCAGGTTGTCCAGGAATGTTAGCATCCTCCTCAGCAGCCACAGCCTGAAGAAAAATGAAAGCCTTTCCTCCCCACCCTGAGTGGCATATGTACACAGAGGGTGTTCTTTGGAAGACAACTCTTTAGAAAAACGATACATAGAATATACTCAAACAAGGAGCTGGAGCTTGGAACTCTTTGGTTGTGACATTGTCTGCACATTGTTCCTCTGAACTCATCCCATACTACCATATAAAGGACCGATTGAAAACCTCTCTTCAACTGCTGATGGCTTTTACTTCTAGCCTTACAAATCAGTTTTGAGAAATCACTTCACACAAAACTATTTTATCTCATTATCTCAGTTGATATTGGTGCTCCTCAAAGTTACCCTGCCCTCACACTCTTCAGTTCAGTACAGTCACTCAGTCACTCTGTGACCCCATGGATTGCAGCACGCCAGGCTTCCCTGTATGCTACCAACTCCTGGAGGTTGCTCAAACTCATATCCATTGAGTCGGTGATGCCATCCAACCATCTCATCCTCTGTCACCCTTTCTGCTTCTGCCTTCAATCTT
>SJXQ01007211.1:0-71086 GCA_006408695.1 Aepyceros melampus | reverse complement strand
CATTTGTGAGTGTGAAGAATTCACTAAGAAGATCACTGAAAATAAGATTTTGAATTCAAGGATCATTTTCAAACTGAACAGAAAAAGTGAAAGTGACAGTCACTCAGTCATGTCCCACTCTGCGACCCCATGGACTATACAGTCCATGGAATTCTCCAGGCCAGAATCCTGGAGTGGGTAGCCTTTCCCTTCTCCAGGGGTCTTCCAAATTGAGAGATTGAACCCAGGTCTCCCGCATTGCAGGTAGATGCTTTACCAGTTAAGCCACAAGGGAAGTCCTTAAAAATATTTTTTGAGATGATCAATGACTTCGATTGGAAATGAGATAAGGGCAGAGGAAGAGTATCAAGCAATGAGAACTCAAGGGAAACCAAGATGGAAATTTTGCCTTTTGCTTATGAATGTCCTTTAAAATATAATTGAATTACTTTATAATTTATTTGTAATACTATTAGTTCACACCTGAAGATAGAGGTATAGGAAGCACAGTATCTATATGATGTCATGAGCATAAATTGGGCAAGTAAAATGTTACTTGAAGAAACAAATTTTCGTCAAAGAACTCCAGATATTTTTGTTTGTTTGTATATCTAGTTTTAGTAATAGTTTATAGGTTATATTCTGTAAACACTGAAAGTTTTATATATCTTTAAAACACCTAAGGGCTGCTGCTAAGGGTTAGTGAAATACATGGCCTAGCCTTATCTCTTACCTTTTACTGCCATCCTGTGGCCATTTCATTTTCTGGATTTGCAAAAGTACATTTCGCAACCTTGTTTTCCATCTTTATCACAGATTATGGTTTCAGATTTTATCAGTCCTCAATTAACATAGATAAACTACAGTACACAGAATTAGTAGCATTTTTCTACATTAAGATGTTCCATCATACAGTAGTATATAAACATTGTGGAATTTTAATTCTGAGCAAGCATCCATGAAATATTTTCGAAAAACACTGTTGTCAAACATCTCCAGGTTTCTTTTCATCCCTCCTCCCTAAAGCCATCCTGGCTTTTTGATGGCTGTTTAGGCAGTACAGTTATTGTGTCTCAAGGACACACTCCCTGGATTGTCTCTCTCTATTTGAGATGCAGATACATTCTTCTGGAATCCAGGTTTGGATTTCTTTTCTTGGAGGTCCCGTCTTCTGATCATCTAGATTTCTAAGTCCCAGTGCCCTAAATCAATTTGCTCAAAGTCATATAGCTCAAGTCAGTATCAGCAGAACCAATATCTATGTAATAAATATTCATTGCACCCTGAGCCTCTCATCTCACCTTCCAGGCCTCTGGATTTGACTGCCTTTTTTGCCTCTCTCTGCACAGAGACCTTGTCCCGGGAGCTAACACCACTGCCTTTCTCTTTGAGACATGAGATCATTTTCTCCTTTCCCTTTAAAGCATCTTAACTTTCCCTAAAGATTGGGACCCTCTGGCTTGAAACCTTTCATTATAGCTTTTTTATTTCTAACTTTTAATTTATAAAATTTATTATATACAAGAGTATATATTTTGTGCAATTTAATAATGCTAATGAAATGAATACTCACGTACCCACCACATATCTTAGGAAAAAGAACATACCTCAGAGCATGCCTTAGAAGTCCCCTGTGTGCACCTCCTTAATGGTGTCCTGCCCCTACGCACCCACCCACCAAGAGAAAACCAGAATCTTGAATTTTGTGTAAAGTGTCTCCGTGCTCATCTGTATAGTTTATCACTCTATCAGTTAGGGTCTCGTCAGGAAAGCAGAGCCACTGTGAGTGATGTGGGATGAGGGGTTTCTTATAGGAATTATACCTGAGATCTTTCAGTGAGGATCTGCAGGGCGCCATGGGAGAAATGCAGGAAAAAACACTAGGCAGCCTCCTGAGGCACCCCGGCTTGGACAAGACAGACCTGCAGGGGAATCTAAGTATCAAAACATGTGCCCCAGCCATAGAAAGCATATTAGTCACTCAGTCATGTCCGACTCTTTGTGACCTCATGGACTGTAGCCCACCAAGCTCCTCTGTCCATGGGATTCTCTAGGCAACAATACTGAAGTGGGTTGTCATGCCCTTCTCCAGGGGATCGTCCCGACCCAGTGATCGAACCCTGGTCTCCTGCATCGCAGGCAGATTCTTTACCATTTTTCTTCGCCACCAGGGAAGCTCTTCCAGCAGCGGGGTGGGGCCACAAAGAGGGAGCTGGAGGGGACTGTGGAAGTGACCGCCTCTGCACCGCTGCCCTCTGGGGGCCATGCCCACTGTTTTGGTCCAGAGCCAGCAGTGGGGAAAAGGGGCTGAGGGATGAGGAGAGGAAGTTCAGCTGGCACTCCTTGGCACCTCTGCTGTGCCCACCACATCTGACTGCCCACACCTTTCTATACACAATGGATACTGCTCAGTCAAAAAAAAAAAAAGCATAAAGTCTTGCCATTTACAGAAACACAGATGGACTTCAAGGGCATTATGCTAAGTGAAATAAGTCAGACAGAGAAAGACAAATACTCTTTGATATCACTTATATGTGAAATCTAAAAAATACAACAAAGTAGTGAATAACAAAAAAGAAATAGACTCACAAATATAGAGAACATACTCTATATATAAATATAGAGAACATACCAGAGGGGAGTAGTAGGGGTCTGGGGAGATACAATATAGGGGAGAGGGAGTGAAAGGCACAAACTATTGGTTATAAGATAGGCTTCAAGGGAATAGAGCCAATATTTTGTAATAATAACTGTAAGTGGAGTGTAACCTTCAAAAATTGTAAAACACACACACACACACACACACAAAATGGCTGCAAATAAACTTTACAAGAAGCATTAAAAAAAAAAGAAAATGTCTGCAGCTTCTCTTCTGCCTCCAAAATATTGCTCAAGTTCCTCTTTTAACCAAGTCTAACCTCAAACCATAGAAGGAAGGAAACTCTGGGACTTATAGTTCCTAGCTTCAGTCAAGTTGGCGACAGAATAAATTCCTAAGACAATATGCTGTTTGGCTTGGGCTATATTTTTATCACAAGAGAAATCATGCCATTTTTTTTTATGATTTGCTTTGTCTTTTTGTTATTGTTAATGTGGTTAACATCAGTTTTTGAGATTATTTCTGTTGAGTCACTCACTTTTAAGTACTGTATATAGAATTCCAAAATATCAGAGTATAATTTATTTATCTGCTTACATATTGTTTAGATATTTGTTTTTTCCCTAGCATTTGCTCTTATGAGCAATATTTCTATGAGTATTGTATATATGGCTCCTCATGACTTTCTTAATGCATGGACCTAGGAGGGAAATTGCTGGGCTAGAGGGTGTGCCATGTACAACTTTATTATGCTTGGTCAAATTGTTTTCCACAAGGGTTGTGCTCCTACTCATAGTGGATAACTCTTTCTGATGCTAAATACTTTCACTCTGAAGACATTTGGCATGTCAGATACTTTAATATTTGCAAGATCACGGAGGCATAAAATGCCATCCGGGTTCAATTTTTTTCCCTTATTATGAGTGAGTCTGGACATCTTTTTATATATTTATTCATTTCCTCTTCTCTGAAATGCTTATGCCCTTTAAAATTTTTTTCTTTGTAGTAGTTTTTCATGAATTCCAGTTAATATTTTTTCATTAGTTATTTGCATTACAGAAATTCCCTTCCAGTTTATGGTTCTTTGGCCAGTTTTAGCCACTTCTGCCTTGCTGTTCTATTCTTGTGATGTAATTACCGATTCCTATCCCCTTTCCACACTGGCTTACCTTATTGTGCTCCTTATAGTGTCTTTTGATGAACAGAAGTTCCAAATTTTATCATAGTCAAATGTGGCATTTTCTCCCTGCTTATGGTAACTTTGGATCTTACACAAGAGACTCTTCTTTTCTTCCATATTGTAAGGATATTCTCTACTGCCTTGTAGAATTGTTTTGGCTTTCACATTGAGGTCTTTAGTCCTTAGTTTTCCACGGATATAGAATACACACTAATTTATAAATGATTTTCAACATATGTGTAGGTTTGTTTCTGGCTTCTCGTCCATTCTATTTGTCTTGAAATCTTCAAGGGCAGGTGTTCCTAGCTTGCTTTTCTTTAGCTTAGGACTTCCCTGGTGGTTCAGATAGTAAAGAATCTGCCTGCAATGCAGGAGACCTGGGTTCAATCTCTGGGTTGGGAAGATTCCCTGCAGAAGGAAATGGCTACCCACTCCAGTATTCTTGTCTGGAGAATTCCATGGACAGAGGAGCCTGGTGGGCTACAGTCCATGGGGTTGCGAAGAGTTGGACACAACTGAGCAACACACACCACACACCCCAACACACACACCCACTCATAAGCTTAGGGCTGCAATTGAAGACTCTCACTTTTCTTGGTGGTTAGCTTTAGCCATGTGTGGTGGAGTTCTTGCAGACTGGTTGCAATGATTCTCTTTGCTGCTTCCATACTCTGCAATGTGACTTTGTTGCTTCTCTTTTCAATATGTAGAGTCTATTTCTCCACCCTTTGAGTATGAGCTGGCCTTGTCACTTGCTTTGGTTAATAGAATGCAGTGGGTATGATATTTTGTCAGTTCATCACTCAGTCTTAGAATTTTGCTGCTATCTGTGAACAAGCCTGGGCTAGCATGCTGAATGGTGAATGACACATGACGAGTCACATCATCCCTTCACATGACAGGCAGCTGATCCCCGGTAGCAAAACTGCCTAGCTGACCTGAAACTGACCCAAAATGCATGAGATTCCAACAGAGCCCAGAAGAGCTGCCCAACCAGTCTAGCCTAAATCATCAACCAATGGGGACTGGATGGGTACTTAGAAATAACTAATGGGGACTTCCCTGGTGGCCCACTGGCTGACTCCACACTCCCAAAGCAGGGGGCCTGGGTTTGATCCCTGGCCAGGGAACTAGACACCACATGCTGCAACTAAGAGTTTGCATGCTGCAGCTAAAGTTCCTGCATACCACAACTAGAAGACTGAAGATCCTGTGTCCCACAGCTAAGACCCAGCACAGTCAAATAAATAAACAAAAATAAGCATTAAAAAAGAAATAGCTGAATACCAAGTGACCAAGTTCTTGCCAATATCCTGTGAGCAGAAGAGACACCTACATGTTTGGCATGACTAGCTTTCTCCTTAAAGAGGCTGACTATAGAGGTCACCTAACCTGAATGGCACCCCACTCCAGTATTCTTGCCTGGAAAACCCCATGGACAGAGGAGCCTGGCAGGCTGCAGTCCATGGGATGGCAAAGAGTCGGACATGATTGAGCAACTTCACTTTACTTTACACTTTTTAACCTGGACCATACAGATGTAGAGAGAATTCAGGACAGCAGACTCCTGAAATTCTCTAAGATACTCTTGAGGGTCTGAGAGGTCAAAACTATTTTAATAATAATATTCAGTTGTTATTTGTCTTTTGCACTATGTTGACATTTACACTGATGCTGCAAAGCTAATAGTGGATAAAGCTGCTGTTACTTTTGCTCACTATATTGGCACAGCAGCAGAAACATCTTAGAATTGGCTCATTTGAATGACTTTGGGGCGTTTGAAGCTACAGGGATGGCCCCTCGTTGTCTGGCACCTGGTCCTGGGATTTCTATTTTTTATTTTTGCTGTGCAGCACAGCATGTAGGTTCTTAGTTCCCCCTCCAGGCATTGAACCCATGCTTGTTGCAATGGAAATGTGGAATCTTAACCACTGGACCACTAAGAAAGTCACTGGCCCTGGGATTTTTAAGGTAGAGGAACATTGCCTCCTAGGGTGCACTGATACTTCACATCTTTGCCAGTATTTGCTGTTGTCAGTGTTTAGGGTTTTCATGGGTTTTCAGTGATTTTTAAGAGTATAAAGGGAATAAAAGAACAGACTGTATTATTTACATATCTTCAGACCATGAAATTTTTGCACCTTTTTTTATGTCCCTGGATATGTTCCAGTATCTCCTAGTTTATAGTCTATGGGAACTTGAACAGAATTTGTATCCCACTGTTGTGTGAAAATTGTGTAAATCTTTGGAGTTATGTTGAATTGGCTCATAGTGGTTTTCAGGTCTACTATACCCTTCTACTTTTCTGTATATTCATTCTAATAATTTTTGAGAGTTTGCTATTGAAACTCCAACTAAAAGTCTTAACTTAAAAAATAATTCTAATATATAGTGAAACTATAGGTAACTTTGTTCTGCATTTCCAAGTCTCCTATAAACGTGTTATCATACTTTCATAATTAAAAATAAAAAAGAAAGAGGAAAAAAAGAGTATGAAGGAGTTCTGAGACAACAGGTTTGAGAACCACTATCCTAGAGGACCTCAAACATCAAGACGGCAAGAACTTGATTCCTAATTATTTATAGTTAATCAAACCAGTCAATC
The DNA here is from genome assembly GCA_006408695.1 of Aepyceros melampus. Taxonomy (NCBI): domain Eukaryota; kingdom Metazoa; phylum Chordata; class Mammalia; order Artiodactyla; family Bovidae; genus Aepyceros; species Aepyceros melampus. The sequence continues at coordinate 64,723 of SJXQ01007211.1, read as the reverse complement.
CTAGAGGAAATCAACCCTGAATATTCATTGGAAGGACTGATGCTGAAGCTGAAGCGCCAATAATTTGGCCACCTGATGCAAAGAGCTGACTCATTGAAAAAGCCTCTGATGCTGGGAAAGATTGAGGGCAAGAGGAGAAGGGGGCAACAGAGGATGAGATGATTGGATGGCATCACCGACTCAATGGACAGGAGTTTGAGCAAACTCCAGGAGATGGTGAAGGACAGGGAAGCCTGGTATGCTGCCGTCCAAAGAGTAGGACATGACTAGTGACTGAACGACAACAAAAAAAGGAGAAATCTAGTGAAACCAAACATGTGGTTGTCAGTTCTGTTCACAGGATACTGCTGAGAACTTGTCACTTGGTATTCATTATCTATTTCTGAGTAACCATCCAACCCCCATTGGTTGACAATTTAGACTAGACTTGTTGGGTAGCTCTTCTGATCTCTGTTGGAATCTCTCCTGTATTTTTTTGGTCAGTTTCAGGTCAGCTAGCCAGTTTAGCTACTGGGGATTGGCGAACTGCCAAATAAATAGACGGTGCCTTTTTCCTGTCTAAGAAGCTAAGAAACCATGCCCTGGGGTCTGATTCTTGCCCAAAGCGTCTGGAGAGAGGATGAAGGCTGATGAATCTCTTTGGTGGTAGTGGCTCCCGCTTTTCAGCTTGGCCTGTTTCCAAGCCGTTGTTAGGGTTGGGGTGCCTGAGCGTCTCCCCAGATGTGGGTTGCAGGTCAACAATCCAGTGTGAGTTCCACATCTGTCCGATAGGCCTGACATGGGGAGGAGTCCTTAGCAGAAGGAGCCTGGAGGTTCACTTGAGAGAGGAGTTTTAAGTGACTACCGGGAAGACAAATGATTCCTCTGGGTCAAGGGAATGGGAGGAGGTAGGGCATGATGGTACAGCATTGAGGAAACCACTAAAGCCCCACCATCCCAGAGAGGGGGCACTGCCCTTGCCTGCCTGGACCAGGGGCTAGCCTGCCGTGAGTAGTTCCTTCTTTTCCTTTCCCTTCCTCCCTCCTCTGAACCAGGCCCAGAAAGCCAGGAGCCTGTCATCTGGCAGGCGGGGAAGCAACAGGAACAAATCAAAAAGAAGCGACCCAGGTGACTTGCTCACTGCAGACATCCAGCCTGAAGCCAGAACTGGTGGGGGGAAGAAGAATTAACAAAAAATTATTTGGAAACTGATTAAAATTTGGAGTTCTAACTATTATATGAGACTGGATATTTAATATTTAGCTCAGCTGAATGTGTTTTAAAGAAAGGATGGGGACCCAAAAGTAAAGCTGCATTTTAACTATGTCATTTCCCGTGCATATATTTTCAACATATCCAATATTAAAATAATCTGTTTTGGGTCTTCCCTCATGGTCCAGTGATTAAGACTCCGAGCTCGCACAGCAGGGGGCAAGGATTTGATCCCTGGTCAAGAAACTAAGATCCCACATGCATGCTGAGGGGTGTGGCCAAATGAATAAATAGGAAATAAAAAATAAAATAATCTGTTTTAGGTCTCCATATTTTGATTTTTAAGGTGTCCTTAAAGAGAGTACATTGGTAACAATAAGTAATAGTTGAGAAAATAACTCAAAACGATTTGCAGGTTTGTGGGAAAGGTAGTGAGTTTCACTTGGAAATGTCTTTGTATTGTCTGACCAGTGGATGGAAGGACAGTATGCTTTTTATACAAAGTCTTGTAACAATGTTGAACAGATAGTAAATACTGTGTAATTTTTAGCTATAATAAGAATTATTACTTTGGATTTGAATATCTGATGTAAACCTATTCACTTCTTTGTCCTTAGATGTGATGGTCATATCTAATGATTTAAAACAGGAGCAAAGTAAGCAAGCCAAAGATACCGCTTTTCTTAACTGTAGCAGAGTGTTTTCTCATTTTTTTCCCACCTGGATCTGAAATATTAGATTATAGATCCTTTGAGACTATAAATCCTGACTGTATTTCTGATTGCTACGTGTCAATCACTGTTCAGAATTAGTGGAGCTTTCGGAGAGCAAATTATAATCTAGTTCAGTTTATATTAGTATATTTGGTGTCAGTGATATTATGTAAATTATAACTTTATTAACTTAATATATTTTAACTCTGGTGGTACTGCAAATTAGAGATGATTTAAATGTTTAAAAAAATGTTTAGACTGTACTTTCACTGAATACTAAATCATGCAAAATGCATTTGTAACAAATAAGTGAATAAAAGTATAGTTATCTCCATTTTGTTTATGTTAACGGAACTTTATTTTCAGGAAAACATCTTCATATTTTGATTGAATTTTCTTAAAAAAACAAGTTTAGCAAAAATAAAGGCAATTAATTTTGATGGAATATCATTCTTATTTGCAAATTTTATATGTAGTACTTTAAAGCACTCAGCAATTCTTGAGTAACTATGTAATAAAACAATCCAGAGAGTTGAAGTTCTAAATCTTATTTTTAAAAGTAGCATTAACTTTGGTTTAATCAATCCATACTATTTTATAAAATCACTATATACTTATCCATTATTAATCATCCCTTATAAACTATCTGTATGGGAAAAAAGTATCTTTTCTCTTTTGATAAGCAGGTTCCTGGGAGAGTATGAGATTAAGTTAGTTTGTTAAGTCATTAATCTATTCAGTCACAGCTCATAAAGTACTGATTATGGGCTAGGTGCTGGTCAAGATACTGGATTTATTAAAAACAACGACATTGATGAACAAGCCACCTTCATGGACTTCATGTTCTTGCAAGGTAAACATAAAAGCTGTGTAAATGAACAAATCAATAATATGATTTCTAGAGAGTGGCAATGCTGTGAAGAAAATAAGATATGGCAATAGGACAAGCAACAACTCTTCCATTATTAAGATGACAATTTTTGTTTTATTTCAATTGGAAAGACATATCTCATATTCTTATCATCTGTCTTGATATTTGTTAATAATTTGATAATACTTATTGAGCATTCAATTTGTACTAGGCACTCTGTTAAGCAGATAACTCTGTTATCTGCCATTATCTCATTTAACATCAACATTCCCCAAAGAGTGAGTGTCATTAATGTCTGCATTTTCTACGTGAAGACTCTGAAAGCTTAGAAAGATTTATTGCTTTCTCTCAGGTTACATGGATTATAAAAAGGCACAACTGGGATTCAAATATAAGTCAACATGACTATAGGATTGGGATGTCTAATATGGTAGCCAATAAGCATTAGTGGCTATTTAAATTAATTAAAATTTAAACTTCAGCTTTTTAATCACATCAACTATATTTTAAGTGGCCACTAGCCACAAGTGGCCAGGGGCTACCACATTGGATTGCACAGCTATATTCCATAATCCATAATCTTCCACAATCACAGAAGGTTGTATTGGACAACACTGCCTAAAGCCTGGTTCTCAACCATGTGACTAAAAGCCTCCTTTTCAGTATATTTTTCTTAAATTTAAGAAAAGTGAGGGCTTCCTGATGGCTCAGTGGGTAAAAGACTATGCCTGCAGTGCAGGAGACAAAGGAGATCCCTGGGTCAGGAAGATACCCTGGGGAAGGGAATAGCAACCCACTCCAGTATTCTTGCCTGGGAAATCCCATGGGCAGAGGAGCCTGGTGGCTGCAGTCCGTGGAGTCACGAAAGAGTCGGACACAACTGATTGACTCAGCACACATACACATAAAGAAAGTGTCTAAGTTTTTAGATCTTTGGCTTTCATAAGAATAGTGGATATATTTCTTTAGGGTTTTGCATTAGTACCAAACATTTACTGAATAAATGTCTCAGTGGTAATTTTCTATATCCAATCTTTCTTTCTCAGACTGTTGTGCTTGCTTTTCCTTTGGGGAAATCTGAAATTTTGGTATTACTCTATTGTTTAGACACCTGCCTTAGAATACTCCTTCCATGTATTTAGTGCGTTGATAATACCTCTATGGCTGTGACAGCTAGACTGTAAAGAAAGCGGAGAGCTGAAGAATTGGTGCCTTTGTACTATGGTGGTGGAGAACTCCTGAGAGTCCCTTGGACAGCAAGATCAAATCAGTCAGTCTTAAGGAAGTCAACCCTGAATACTCATTGGAAGGACTGATGCTGAAGCTTAAACTCCAGTATTTTGGTCATCTGATGCAAACAGCTGACTTTGAAAAAGTCCCTGATATTGGGAAAGATTGAGAACAGAAGGAGAAGAGGGCGTCAGAGGATGAGGTGGCTAGATGGCGTTACTGATGCAATGGACATGAAATTGGGCAAATTTTGGGGGATGGTGAGATACAGAGAGGCCTGGAATGCTGAAGTCCATAGGGTCACAAAGAGTCGGACATGGCTGGGAGACTGAACAACACCTCTGCATTGGAGCCCAGCATAGAGGGGGGACAAACTCATTTCTTCTAACAACTCTCTTAATTTAGCATTTCTAAAACATTACGTGACATTGGGAATTTCTTTTTTTTTCATTCTATTCTTGTTAAACTTGGAGGTTAGTTATTTTATATTTAGATATCAGAGTTTGAAGCTAAAAGCTCTCTTAAAAATCATCACACAATCTCTCTCTCTCTCTTTTTTTTTAATTTTGCCTTGTCATGTTTAAAAACAACTGGACTATAGGATGATCTTTTACTTTTATCTAGTTTCATTTTTTCTATTTCATATTCAGCTCTCCCATTTAATTTAGTTTAGGTTTTCCAATTAACTTCTCCATCTCTTTTTTTAAAAATGTTCTTTCTAAAGCTTTTATCAAGCATAGTAGAAAAGCTTTTGTCTACATATATATAAATAATAAGTATAATATATATATATATTAAAAAACTTATCAATCCTTGCCTAACTAAAAGTTTATGACATTTTGATTTCTTTTGTTTGACTTAGTATGAACAGAATGCTAGATTTCTAATTAAACAAATAGATATGCAACAAGCAACAAAGTTTTACTGTATAGCATAGTGAACTGTGGTCAATATCTCATAATAACCTACAATGGAAAATAACTTCAAAAATAATATACATGTATATGTATAAAGGAATCACCTTGTTGTATACCTGAAACATTGTAAGTCAACTATACTTCAATAAAATATATAATATATATTTTTAAAAGGTTGCTGACCCAACAATCCCACTGCTGGGCATACACACCGAGGAAACCAGAATTGAAAGAGACACATGTAATCCAATGTTCATAGCAGCACTGTTTATAATAGCCAGGACATGGAAGCAACCTAGATGTCCATCAGCAGATGAATGGATAAGAAACCTGTGGTACATATACACAATGGAGTATTACTCAGCCATTAAAAAGAATACATTTGAATCAGTTCTAATGAGGTGGATAAAACTGGAGCTGATTATACAGAGTGAAGCAAGCCAGAAAGAAAAACACCAATACAGTATACTAATGCATATGTATGGAATTCAGAAAGATAGTAATGATAACCCTGTATGTGAGACAGCAGAGACACAGATGTATAGAACAGTCTTTTGGACTCTGTGGGAGATGGAGAGGGTGGGATGATTTGGGGGAATGGCATTGAAACATGTATAATATCATATAAGAAATGAATCACTAGTCCAGGTTTGATGCAGGATACAGGATGCTTGGGGTTGGTGCACTGGGATGACCCAGAGGGATGGTATGGGGTGGGGGGAGGTGGGAGTGGGGTCCAGCATGGGGAACACGTGTACACCCGTGGCAGATTCATGTTGATGTATGGCAAAACGAATACAATATTGTAAAGTAATTAGCCTCCAATTAAATAAATTTAAATTAAAAAATTAAAAAAGTTTGCCTTATTATTTATAAATTTTATTTTTGTCAGCTTCATTGAGGTTTAATATAAAATTGTAAGATACCTAAAGTATACATCAAGGTGATTTAATATACATGTATACATTGTGAAAGAATTCCCTCCATCGAGTTAATTAATACCCTGCAGAGAACATTTAAGTTTTATTCTCTTAGCAGTTTTCAGTTATACAGCACAATGTTATCTACATCAGTCTTCATGCTTTTCACTAGATCTTCATGCCTTATTCATCTTACAGTTGAGTTTGTACCTTTTCTTAAACTCTATCCTATTTTTCTCCCCTTCCTTCTCCCCAGTCCCAGCAACTACTTTTCTACTTTCTGTTGTATGAGTTTGACTTCATTATTTTAGATTCCACATGCAAGTGATACCATGCAATATCTGTCTCACTCTGACTTATTTCACTTAGAATATTACCCTCAAGGTCCATCCATGTTGTTCCAAGTGGCAAGATTTCCTTCTTCCTCATGGTTGAATACTATTTCACTGTGTATATACACCAAATCTGCCAGCAAAATCTGTCTAGTCAAGGCTATGGTTTTTCCAGTGGTCATGTATGGATGTGAGAGTTGGACTGTGAAGAAGGCTGAGTGCTGAAGAATTGATGCTTTTGAACTGTGGTGTTGTAGAAGACTCTTGAGAGCCTCTTGGACTGCAAGGAGATCCAACCAGTCCGTTCTAAAGGAGATCAGTCCTGGGTGTTCACTGGAAGGACTGATGCTAAAGCTGAAACTCCAATACTTTGGCTACCTCATGCGAAGAGTTGACTCATTGGAAAAGACTCTGATGCTGAGAGGGATTGGGGGCAGGAGGAGAAGGGGATGACAGAGGATGAGATGGCTGGATGGTGTCACCGACTCGATGGACATGAGTTTGAGTGAACTCCGGGAGTTGGTGATAGACGGGGAAGCCTGGTGTGCTGCGGTTCATGGGGTCGCAAAGAGTCAGACACGACTGAGCGACTGAACTGAACTGAACCGATACTCTTTATCCATTCATCTGTTGATTTATGTTTAGGTTGTCTCCATACCTAGAACTATTGTGAGAAATGCTGCCATGGACTTGGGAATGCAGTGAGGTTGTGAGGGTCTGAATCACAGGGTGAAGGCAGAGGGAATTACAAAGTTGAAGAGGCCCTTTCGCTGAATGGTGCTTTGCCTTGACTCTCAGAAGGAAGATTCTCACAGTGTCAGCTCCACCAGATCAACCTTAGCTGCCAGAGGATGGCTCACCTACCCTCAGAGTGTTTTACTTTTTATTTTTAGATCATGTTTCCATAAAAACTATCCTTTTAAAAGCAGGCTTTTCAGTCTGAAAATTTACTGCTGCTGCTGCTGCTTCAGTTGTGTCTGACTCTTTGTGACCCCATAGACGGCAGCCCATGAGGCTCCCCCGTCCCTGGGATTCTCCAGGCAAGAACACTGGGGTGGGTTGCCATTTCCTTCTCCAGTGCATGAAAGTGAAAAGTCAAAGTGAAGTCACTCAGTCGTGTCCAACTCTTAGCGACCCCATGGACTACAGCCCACCAGGCTCCTCCACCAGGCAAGAGTGCTGGAGTGGGGTGCCATTGCCTTCTACCTGCTCCTCAAGCCCTGGCCTGTGCAACATCTTGGGGAAAGCTTACCTTTGGGGGAAGGTGGTGGATATAGTTGTGGGGTGAGGTGGGCTCTGGTTCCCTTGTGGGGAGCAGCCCAGCAGACATGAGTTTTTGTCCTAACATTCCCCCAGGAAAATGGCAGGCCTGCTGATTCCTTTACTGGCTCAACTATAAAGTCAAAAACACCTTTCAAAAACAAACATTAATTTTGTTCTCAGAGACAGTAAAGTCTGAACTGATCTGAGGGAGGAACAGTAGTGAGAAGCCTGCCCTGACTGGCCCTGGGAGTCAGTAACTGACAGCAGAATGCCAAACGGCGACTCTTTTGTCACTAAGGGATGGGAGCATCAGCAGTGGAGTTTCCTTTCACTGGGGACTACGGGGATGGGGAGAGGGTGACTTTATGTGCCTCCAGCCACATAAAGATGAAGGACACGGCTGGTACTCCCAGCTTAATAAGAAGTCAAGTAATAGCCATCCACACTACGAGATGAGCTTTGTAACAGTCAGGCAAGAGCACCCTGAGGGGACAGAAGGAACATTCTTAATCATTGTGTGCTGTTACATGAGGAGCTTCAGGCAAAGTTTTGCCAGGAATTGACATTTCAACTCCATCCCGAAGAATAAGTACATCTTTGCCTCAAACACTGAGGGGGGCAATGGTTGGAGGGGAATAGCATGGAGTCATCAAGAAATAAAGTCTGAGGAAGTTTTCTCAGTTTATTAGAATTTCTTTTACTTAGACAGTGTTTTCCTTGGCTTTGAATCTGATATTTAAAAAGAGAGATATAAAATATCACAGAATAACCCTTTTGCCACCTACTTAAAAAAAAAAATCAGTTGCCTCTTTCTCCTTCCAATTTCCAAAAATATATATTAAATGCCTACTACAAACAAAACTACCAAGCACATGGACTGGAGTTATGGCATTGCAGGTAGGCACTGAGGCCTATTAGCTGTCCGATCTTGATCAAGGCGTGTCAGCTTCCTCATTCCAGCACAGGGATCATAATAACATCTGCCCAGAAGTGTTGCTGTAAGAATTAAATGAATTAACACATGGAAGGGACTTAGAAGAGGGTCTAGCACATAATAAATACCCTCTAAGGATTAGATATCGTCATTATGACCCAAAAGATTACACATATTGGGCTAATATGGAAAATAACAACCTAACTTGCCTAGAATATAGAACATGGATAAGTTGAGAAGAAGGGGCTTGGAAGTTAGGAAGGAGCAAGATTGTGCATAGCCTTGAATGCCAGCCTCAAACACACAGGTTCTTATAGATTTACAGATAAAAGGGCACCACTGAAAGTTTGGAACAGTGAAGAAGCATGATCAGTCTATCCACTGCTTTGGATAAATTCTCACATTAAAAAGTCTACCATATACATTTACACAATGGAATATTCCTCAGCTATAAAAAGGAATGCATTTGAGTCAGTCCTCATGAGGTGGATGAAACTGGAACATATACAGAGTGAAGTAAGTCAGAAATAGAAAGACAGATACTGTATATTAGCACATATATATGGAATTTAGAAACATGGTAATGATGATCCTACGTGCAGGGCGGCAAAGGAGACAGATCTAAAGAACAGACTTTTGGAGCCAGCGGAAGAAGGTGAGAGTGGGATTATTTGAAGGAATAGCACTGAAACATGTATCTTATCATATATAAAATAGATGATATTTATTTTATCAGTGCAAGTTTGATGCATGAAGCAGGGCACCCAGAGTCAATGCTCTGGGACAACCCAGAGGGTAGGGTGAGGAGGGAGATGGGAGGGGTTTCAGGATGAGGGAGACACATGTCTACCTGTGGCTTATTCATGTTGGTTGATGTATGGCAAAAACCATCACAATATTGTGAAGTAATTATCCTCCAATTAAAATAAATAAATTAATTAAAAAATAAAAAGTCTACCATAATTTTTCCAATCTTTCCATAAGTTAGTTATTAAAGATACATTTGATGGAAAGGAACCTTGAAGTGTTTATTTATTTTGGGATTTGTGTAAGTGAACATGTTTCTTTATATTTATTTGGGTAGCAGTGGCACCCCACTCCAGTTCTCTTGCCTGGAAAGTCCCATGGATGGAAGAGCCTGGTGGGTTGCAGTCCATGGGGTCGCTAAGAGTCGGACACCACTGAGTGACTTCACTTTCACTTTTCACTTTCATGCATTGGAGAAGGACATGGCAACCCACTCCAGTGTTCTTGCCTGGAGAATCCCAGGGACGGGGGAGCCTGGTGGGCTGCCGTCTATGGGGTCGCACAGAATCGGACACGACTGAAGTGATTTAGCAGCAGCAGCAGCAGCTTTTGCAATAAAAGCAGAAGAATCTGTGATGCAAAATGTTTATGCTTGAGAACTGGGAAACTTAGAGCTGGTCCTTAAGTTATGTTGAAGACATATCTCCTTAGTCATTGCCTGGACCTGAGGTAAATAGTAGTAGTATTTATTTTAATATGTATATATATATATATGTACATATATATTTGACAGATATTTATTTTATCTGCATTTTGTGAAAGATAAAGCAAATAGAAGACTGGGTAAGGCTTGTAGTCCATTGAGAAATACAGAAAAATAAACTGAACTTTTATAATGTAGTTTGATTAATGTTATATAATAGGCACACTTGTTGCATACCTGGACTTAAAGAGATGTGAAAATTGAGATCTGATGGATGGTTCAGAATTTTCTAGGTAGAACGAAGTTGTGGGTTTCAGACAGAGGAAACAGAATGTATAGGGGCCCGGAAGCAAGAGAAAACTTGGAGAGGTAAGGTAAGGTAAGTCGCTCAGTGGTGTCCGACTCTTTGCGACCCCGTGGACTGTAGCCCACCAGGCTCCTCAGTCCCTGGAATTTTCCAGGCAAGAGTACTGGAGTGGGTTGCCATTTCCTTCTCCAGAGGATCTTCCCAACCCAGGGATAGAACCTGGGTCTCCCGCACTGCAGGCAGACGCTTTAACCTCTGAGCCAACAGGGAAGTAATAAGTATATATTGGTGGGAATATCACTTATCAAGAGCAATATTTTTGCTTCTTGTCTTGAAATTATATTATGGACAGAATCACAATGTCAGTGGGCTGCAAAAAGCTAGCAGTTGTGAGTTGCTTACAGTGTATTAGTTTCTTACCTAATCAACCTTTGGGAGGGAAATACAGCTAAGACACAAATCACTGGAAACCTAAGGAGGTAGCTTAGTTAATTATCTGAAGCCCAAGTGAAGAGAAAGGGTAACGATGATGATATATGTCAAGATTTGAATGTGGAAGGAAAGCACTCAAGCAAAAGGCTTATGAGTTGACTCTTCAACCAAATTATGGGTAGAGTATTCTGCGTATTGTTTGTAAATATTGTTTGTAAGTATACACATATACTTCTAGACACAGGGAATTTCAAACACAGCGGGCTCTGCTGTATTTAGTTTTATGTTATTAGATTAACCTACTGTTTTGCCTGGCACATAGTAAACACTCAATAAATATGAGCTACTACTATCATTTCAATATCATAAGAATAACGTGATACAAAGTCATTTAACAATGGAGTCATGTAGAGGATGATAATTAGAAAACACTGCTGATACAGTTGATGTGATTCTTTTTTCTCTCATAGCCATTTCCTTTTTCATGGCTATTTCTAGTCAAGGAGATACAGAAAGATGTGACTGAATTCTACGACAGATTAGTGTTGGGAGTTGCGCAACCTTGATTCCCTGAATCAATTCCACCTCAACTCTTAAGCAGTGAGTGCTAATGACTGCACCCCAGGGGTTTTTTTTTTTTTTTCAATAAAGTGCAGATAGGGGACTCTTCAAGGTAGAGAACCAAAACTGTCATTTATATTGTTAAAATTAGATCCAGTTGGCTCAAATACTAAAGCAAGGCTGCTACTACAAGCAGAGTATATTCAAGAAATAAAGTCAAGGATGAATCAATGCAAAAATGTAAAGCTGGCTACACATGAACTTGGGAGTGACTGAGACATTACCTGGACCTCAAGCTGTCAGGAAAACTGAAAAAATAGAAATAAAACAACACCCTCCACTCTCCCACCCTTTAATTTACCAATATAAATACCATCCTCCCCAAATGACTTGGACTTTCCAGGTTATAAAGAAAGAAAAATTTATGTTTTATTTTTATTTTGTATAAACCATCATTTAGGCAGATGTAATGGAAAAACTTTATAATTAATAATATATGCTGTCTGTAGCATAGTTTTTCAGGAATGCTCACATCATGTTTGGAAAGCAGAAAATTTAAAAGGAATTAACTCTTATTTATTGGGCATCTTCTAAGTACTGATAATAAGCAAGAGACACTGGGAATACTAGGGTAAAGAGTGAACGATAGACAAACTGACTTACTTTCTAAAGGGGGAGCTAACCATGAATCAAATAGTCTCACAAAAAATGTCAAAATGTGACTGTGATAAGTGCAAATGAGAAGCACACACTCCTCTGAGATTGTGTAATGGCGCACTGGACACTGATTAGGGCTGGGAGTGTTGGTTCAAGTCAGATTGAAGAATAAAGGAAAATTGAATAAGTTTGAAGAATTGATGCTTTTGAACTGTGGTGTTGGAGAAGACTCTTGAGACTCCCTTGGACTGCAAGGAGATCCAACCAGTCCATCCTAAAGGAAATCAGTCCTGAAAATTCATTGGAAGGACTGATGCTGAAACTGCAATACTTTGGCCACCTAATGCAAAGAACTGACTCATTTGAAAAGTCTCTGATGCTGGGAAAGATGAAGGTGGGAGGAGAAGGGGACAACAGAGGATGAGATGGTTGGATGGCATCACTGACTCAATGGGATGAGTTTGAGTGAACTCCAGGAGTTGGTGATGGACAGGGAGGCCTGGCGTGCTGCAGTCCATGGGATAGCAAAGAGGCAGACACGACCAAACGACTGAACTGAACTGAATAGGTTAGAACAGTGGATTGTGCAGGTGGAGAGTGATCCAGAGAAGAGCATATGAAAAACCTTAGGTTGGAAGGGACTCAAATCTCTTCAGGTCCATGAAGGAGCAGGTCCATGAAGCAGAGCTCAGAGGAGAGGGGGTGAGCAGAGAGCAAGGGGAGGCTACAGATGTAGGAAGAGGGCAGTAAGAAAGTCCCAGCTTTTAAGTTGGTACATCTACCACTTGGGAAAAAGACTGTATTTCTCAGCTTTCTTGTGGCTAAGTTTTGGCCAAGAGGATGTAAGAAGAAGTACTGACTGAAACGTCCAAGAAGTTTCTTTAAAATGAAAAAGACATGTTCTTTCCTCCCATTTTGTCTTTCCTATGGATAGAAATGTGAATAAAGTAGCCATTCTGAAACACGAAATGACCTTGCGATAGAAGTCCTACGTATAGCAGAGCTACAAGATGGAAGGAACTTGAGTACCTAATACTTCTGAGCATCACACTAGACTTAGCTTGATGACCTAGACTCTTGGGGAGAGAAAAAAAACACCCTTTTCTCAATGGCACCCCACTCTAGTACTCTTGCCTGGAAAATCCCATGGACGGAGGAGCCTGGTAGGCTACAGTCCATGGGGTTGTGAAGAGTCAGACACGACTGAGTGACTTCACTTTCACTTTTCACTTTCATGCATTGGAGAAGGACATGGCAACCCACTCCAGTGTTCTTGCCTGGAGAATCCCAGGGACGGCGGAGCCTGGTGGGCTGCCGTCTATGGGGTCACACAGAGTCGGACATGACTGAAGCGACTTAGCAGCAGCAGCAAGCCACTGTTATTTAGTTTTATTTCGTGTTAATCACAGATGATATAATTGTAAAGATAGCTTCAGGGTTTCAGAAGTCTAGAACTGGCGTAGCTAAATCCATAGTTTTCAGTTTTTGTGTACTTTACTGCCACTTACGTCTTTATGACTGGTTGGAGAGGGAAGAGATTTTTAGCTAACAGGAAATTCATCTGGTTGCCCCGGCTTCATTTTAGCATTGCTGTGAAGTATCTCATCAGGGTAAGATCCTTAGAAATACTTAAGCAAAGTGTGAAGACTGAACCATGGTATGGTGAAGTTTAAAAATATCTCACATAATTGATATATGTCTTTCAGTTAAGTAAGACGTCCTTTCCTGAGAAGGAAATAGTATATTTTGGAGGAATGTATGTCAATCAAAAGGGAGATAGAACCTGAAAGGACGGAGAGGAAGTTTCATTTGCTTAGTGTGGATAGATCCCGCTGAACCACTGGCTGTAGTTTAGAAGGTAGAAAGCCCTGGACAAAGCATATGCTACTCAGTATAATTTCATATTCATTAGCTACACCAGCTGGAGGCAGTGATTTTCTATAAGCCATGGAACACTTTATTAGTAGTATTATTTTTGAATTGAAGTATAGCTGATTTACAATGATTCAGGTATACAGCAAACTGTGTGTATACACACACACACACATATATATGAATATATATATATATTCTCTTTAAGCTTGTTTTCTGTTATAGGTTATTACAAGATATTGAGTATAGTTCCCTGTGCTGTACAGTAGGATCTTCTTGCTTATCTATTTTATCTATAGTAGTTTATATCCATTAATCTCAAATTTCCAATTTACCCCTCCCTGACTTTCCCCTTGGTAATCATGACTTTATTTTCTCTATCTGTGAGTCTATTTATGTTTTGTAAAGAAGTTCACTTTTATCATTTTTGTTTTTGTCTGACTTCACTGAAGTTTAATATTCTCTAGGCCCATCCTTGCATGCATTCTTAGTCGCTTAGTGGTGTCTGACTCTTTGCAATTTCAGGAATTATAGCCTGCCAGACTTCTCTGTCCATGGGATTTTTCAGGCAAGAATACTGGTGTGGGTTGCCATTTCCTCTACCAAGGGATCTTCCCAATTCAAGGACAAACACATGTCCCCTTTGTCTCTTGCACTGGGAGGCAGATTCTTTTCCTTCTCTCTCTCTCTTTTAAATAATTCAGTTCTAATTTATTATGTACTTTTTTTGCTAAGTTCCAAAATAAATAATTTTCTTAGTTATTTTTAAATCCTTAAAATAGTCAAATTGTGCTGCTTTGACTTAAATTTTTAATATTTAGTAATCAAATGCATTTTTATCAGTCTAGGCAGGTAGATTCTTAACCACTGAGCCACCTGGGAAGCCCTCTAGGTCCACCCATCTTGCTGCAAATAGCATTATTTCATTCTTTATTATGGCTGAGTAACAGTCCATTATATACATGCACACATCTTCTTTATCCATTTATCTGTGGAAAGGAAAGAAAAAGGGAAGAAAAAGAAAAAGGAAAAAAAAGTGAAGTCACTCAGTCTTCTCTGACTCTTCGCGACCTCCTCCGTCCATGGGATTTTCCAGGCAAAGGTACTGGAGTGGGTTGCCATTTCCTTCTCCAGAGGATCTTCCAGACCCAGAGGTGGAACCTGGGTCTCCCACATTGCAGGCAGACACTTTACTTTATCAAATAAAAGCTTACTTGGAGGTCACATGTATATCAAGTTGGCCCCACACAGCTGTTCTTATTGGCAGGGACATCAGAGGTAGACAATCCTGCTTGAATCCCTTCCAAATCTCCCTCCAGTTGTGATTCCAAGAGGGGTTTTAACAGAACACCTTAGAGCTCCAAGCAATGATGTTGGAAGAGCAATTTTGGGGAAAGGGGGGCACAATAACAGTTATAAAGTAGCATTTTTCTGGCTCCACTCTGACTTTTTCTGGAAAAAGTTCAGCCCCATTCTGATTCTTCTACTTTTTTTCTGAACATTTTTGAATGTCACCAGCTAAATTGTCACCTTCTAAAAAGACCTTCCCTGATCATGCAGTCTGGTAAAGAATAGCACCCCTCAAGTTCTCTTTACCATATCACCACATTTGACATTTATTTGTAGGACATTTCATTCTCAGAAATTTCTTGTTTCATTCACCAGTGTCTTATCTCTTTCCTCCTGTAAGACAAACTCCATGAGAGTAACGCCTGTTTTGTTTACTGCTATGTCCCCAGTACCTGGCATGGTGTTTGGCATAGTGAATGTGCTCAGTAAATATTTTTTTGGGCAAATGTATTAGTTCCCAGAATTGCCATTAAAAATTACCACAAATTGGGTGGCTTAAAGCAGCGGAAATTTATTCTTTCACAATTCTGGAGGCCACAAGTCTGAAATAAAAGTGGAGGAGGAGCTTTTGGAGGAGCTCTGCTCCCTCAGAAGGGTCTGGGAAAGGCGTTCCTTGCTTCACTGTTGCCTAACTCCTCGTTGTTGCTACTCTCTGTCTCTGTCTTCACATGGCCTTTTCCTTGCTCTCTCTGTCTCTCTGCTGCTGTTAAGTTGCCTCAGTCGTATCCGACTCTATGCGACCCCATAGATGGCAGCCCACCAGGCTCCCCCGTCCCTGGGATTCTCCAGGCAAGAACACTGGAGTGGGTTGCCATGTCCTTCTCCAATGCATGAAAGTGAAAAGCGAAAGTGAAGTCGCTCAGTCATATCTGACTCTTAGTGACCCCATGGACTGCAGCCCACCAGGCTCCTCTGTCCATGGGATTTTCCAGGCAAGAAGGTCTCTTCTAAGGACACTTCTCTTTGGCTTTAGGGCGCACTCAGATAATCCACGGAGAAGGCAATGGCAACCCACTCCAGTACTCTTGCCTGAAAAATCCCATGGACAGAGGAGCCTGGTGGGCTGCAGTTCACGGGTTCTCTAGAGGTTGGACACGACTGAGCGACTTCACTTTCACTTTTCACTTTCATGCATTAGAGAAGGAAATGGCAACTCACTCCAGTGTTCTTGCCTGGAGAGTCCCAGCGACGGGGGAGCCTGATGGGCTGCCATCTCTGGGGTCGCACAGAGTTAGGTGGACATGACTGAAGTGACTTAGCAGCAGCAGCAGCAGCAGCAAATAATCCAGGATGATCTCATCTTGAGATCTTTAACTTAATTTGCATTAGAGAAGGAAATGGCAACTCACTCCAGTGTTCTTGCCTGGAGAGTCCCAGGGACGGGGGAGCCTGATGGGCTGCCATCTCTGGGGTCGCACAGGGTTAGGTGGATATGACTGAAGTGACTTAGCAGCAGCAGCAAATAATCCAGGATGATCTCATCTTGAGATCTTTAACTTAATTACATCTGCAAAGACCTTTTCCCAAATATCACATTCAGAGGTTTGGGGGGGGCGGGCGTTGGATGCAGACATGTATCTGCGGAATCACTATTCAAGCCACCACAGCATCGCACTTGAGGGAGGCATAAATGAACAAGCTAACCAGCCCTTTGGTTGCCTGTGGTGGCTGCCATTTTCCTCTTCTGCTCTGGCTGTTTGGGGTTATGTTTCCTGTCACTGCTGATGCCCAAAATGATGGCTATCATCCCAGTGACTAGGTCAGGGACTTCAGTAGGACAGCCAGAGACACGAAGTTTTCAGGTGTCTAAAGATGTGGACCTTGTTGGCTATGCCCAGGCGGCTGTCTCTACACACTGCTGAAGCTGTGGTGACTTGTCTCTTAGCAAATGTCAAGCCTTGTGACTATCTCTTCTTACTGAGGTGGGCTGCCATTTCCTTCTCTAGGGGATCTTCCTGACTCAGGGATCAAACCCAGGTCTTTGCATTGCAGATGGATTCTTCACTGTCTGAGCCACCAGAGAAGCCTCTCACTGCTGCAGGAGGAATTAGTTTGGGGACTCATTGTTGCAGGAAAAGAACCGAGGCTGGAAGGCTGAGTTGGAAATGAATCTGAGTGACAAAAACTAGGCTGTGTTCAAAATTACACTCCCACCTTTTTTTGAGACAAGCTTGTCTTTATTCCCCCAGTCTTTCCCCCAAAGTAGAATTTCCTACCTAGGGATGTCTTGGTACTTCATGTAAACAAATCCCTGTTGGTCCATCTCTGTTATCCAGATATGCCTGGAGTGCAGGCTGAATCATTCATTATTTATTCCCCAGCATAATAAAACCTTTACTGCTTATTTGCAACAGAACTAGGGGAATAAAGATTCAGGAAGCAGAAATGCACACGCTACAGCAGTTTGTTTAAGAGCAGGACAGCTCTACTGTTGCCTACTTCTTCCCCAGCGTCTGCCGGAATGGCTCTAAGAAGGACCCTCATTTTCGGTCTCAGCGATGTGGTCCCTGGGAAAGAAGGGCTGATCTGCTGCTTCCTTCATCCCCCACCTGCTTGCCCCATCTCCTGCTTTCCCCGCTGAGGATGACAAAGAATGGTCCAGCTCTCTCTCCCTGTTCGAAGCCCTCTTCTGCTGTCCATGCCAAACAAAACTCCAATTTCTAATCGGAGGCCCCAAAGCATTTGCTTTCTCACCACTAATTTCCCTGGAAGAAACCCTGATCACTGGGGAGAGATGAAGACAAACACATAGTTGAAGCTCAGATATTTTCCCCAAGGCCACAGGCTTTCTTTTTGCAGAGACACTTATGACTCCTAATGACCACTGGGGGTCCCCAGCGGGCTTTCCCAATCACCAGAGGCGCCGCATCCCTCACCCCTTCAGTCCCTTCCCGAGATGCCCAGAAGCCCCAGACAAAAACCTCATTAAGCTGTGACGTCAGCCAGCCTGGAAGCTGCGCTGTGGGTGTGCCCATAGGTATGGCTAAGCCTCAAAGGAGTAGGGTTCGTGCTTTCCCTGTCAGCCAAATTTTCAGCTTAAATCATTGTTCTAATGTTATTTTATTGTGCTTTGGGGCGCTGGTGGGTAGACTAGGTGGCAGAGGAACAGCATTTAATTTCCTTTGGAGTTTGTAATATGCTTGACACATCTTGAATACTTGGGTGAATAAGACACAGTTTATAGTCCTTTAAGTGATGAGCAACTTCAGGCACCTTTTATCATGTCAAAGTTAAATGTTTGCGAGGGGAGAAGAAAAAAGGAAACACACACTTATGAAATATCTAATATATAGTTCATGGTTTTTAAATTCATTAGGGCTTCCCTGGTGGCTCAGATAGTAAAGAATTTGCCTGCAATGCAATGGGTTTGATCTCTGGGACAAGAAGATCCCCTGGGGAACGGAATGGCAACCCACTCCAGTATTCTTGCCTGGAGAATCCCATGGACAGACAAGCCAGGTGAGCTACAGTCCATGGGGTCACAAAGGTTCAGACACGACTGAGAGACTAACACTTTCATTTACATTCATTGTATTATTTAATCTTCAAAATGACCTCATGAGGTTGGGATTATTGTTCCAAACATGCAGATCAAGGAAGTGACATTAGAGAGATGCTCTTGTCTACTTTTCTACTGCTAATTAGGAGGGTGGTGCCAATAGCACGTATCCAGACACAAATTGTGTTCTGGGCTCTTCGTCCCACATCCCCCAGCTTTTTGGTTTTACCATTTTACAGAGCAAAGGCCTCCAATCATAGGTCTACCTGAAGCTTTCAAAATACATAGCCAAATCCAAAAGGTGAAGTTGCCTTTTTTTTGATAATAAAATTCAACTTCAAATTTAATCAACCAAATGCTTACTAAATACCTTTTATCCACCAGGCTTTATGGCTATTAGAGGTTCAACTGAGGGCCTCATATGCTACATTCAGGATAAGAAAGAAAGCAGTACTGTTGAGGGAAACGTGTTATTTTGGCCAGAATGACATGGACTGATTGTGTCTGCATAGTCAATCAAGGGAAGAGAGGAGGGTGACCTCATGAATTACTGCAGAAGAGAGACTCTCAATTCCTTACCAGACCCCAAACAAAGGGTAATGTGACAAATAAAGGAAAATGACCAGGTTCACAGCATGGCGCAAAGTGTGTCAGTCCACAGAAAATTCAGCAACAGGGTCTCTTTTCATCAGCTCCATCACAGGGCCCAGCCCCCAGCCTGCAGCAGAGTAGACCCCAGAACTGCTGATCCCAAGTTCAGTGAGGTTCTTAAAAGTGTATCTGGGCCCACAGTGGGTGGCCTACACTCCCTGCAGCACACATCACACTCAAGTGGACTCCATTCAGTCTGCCCTTCAGAGGAAAGCGTAAAATGAGAAACCAAACCTAGACGCTTCAAACTCACAGGACTCTCTTAGATTGCTCCCAAGTTATTAACAGAGAAATGTGTTTGTCTATTAATAGTCATCCAACAATTATATATTTATAGAAATATGCCTCATTCCCCAGTATTACATCCTCTAGTTTTATCATGAAGAGATCCTAAAGAAATGTGAAGGGAAAAGGACTCTGATGTCCCTTCAGTTCAGGCGCTTAGTCGTGTCTGACTATTTGCAACCCCATGGACTGCAGCACACCAGGCCTCCGAGTCCATCACCAACCCCTGGAGCTTACCCAAACTCATGTCCATCGAGTTGATGATGTCAACCAATCATCTCATCCTCTCTCCTCCCCTTCTCTCCCTGCCCTCAATCTTTCCCAGCGTCAAGGTCTTTTCAAATGAGTCAGCTCTTTGCATCAGGTGGCCAAAGTATTGGAGTTTCAGCTTCAACATCAGTCCCTCCAATGAGTACCCAGGACTGATCTCCCTTAGGATGGACTGGTTGGATCTCCTTGCAGTCCAAGGGGCTCTCAAGAGTCTTCTCCAACACCACAGTTCAAAAGCATCAGTTTTTCAACCCTCAGCTTTCTTTATAGTCCAACTCTCACATCCATACATGACTACTGGAAAAACCGTAGCCTTGACTAGACAGACCTTTGTTGGCAAAGTATGTCTCTTTTTAATATGCTGTCTAGGTTGGTCATAACTTTCCTTCCAAGGAGTAAGCATTTTTTAATTTCATGGCTGCAGTCACCATCTGCAGTGATTTTGGAGCCTCCTGAAATAAAGTCAGCCACTGTTTCCCCATCTATTTCCCATGAAGTGATGGGACTGGATGCCATGATGTTAGTTTTCTGAATGCTGAGCTTTAAGCCAAGTTTTTCACTCTCCTCTTTCACTTTCATCAAAAGGCCCTTTAGTTCTTCTTCACTTTCTGCCATAAGGGTGGTGTCATCTGCATATCTGAGGTTATTGATATTTCTCCCAGGAATCTTGATTCCAGCTTATGCTTCATCTAGCCCAGCGTTCTCATGAGGTACTCTGCATATAAGTTAATTAAGCAAGGGGACAATATACAGCCTTGATGTACTCCTTTTCCTGTGTGGAACCAGTCTGTTGTCCCGTTTCTAGTTCTAACTGTTGCTTCCTGACCTGCATACAGGTTTCTTAAAAGGCAGATAAAGTGGTCTTGTATTCCCATCTCTTTCAGAATTTTCCACAGTTTATTGTGATCCACACTGTCAAAGGCTTTGGCATAGTCAATAAAGCAGAAATAGATGGTTTTCTGGAACTCTCTTGCTTTTTCCATGATCCAGCGAATGTTGGCAACTTGATCTCTGGTTCCTCTGCCTTTTCTAAAACCAGCTTGAACATCTGGAAGTTCATGGTTCATATATTGCTGAAGCCTGGTTGGAGAATTTTGAGCATTACTTTACTAGCATGTGAGATGAGTGCAATTGTGTGGTAGTTTAAGCATTCTTTGGCATTGCCTTTCTTTGAGATTGGAATGAAAACTGACCTTTTCCAGCCCTATGGCCACTGCTGAGTTTTCCAAATTTGCTGGCAAATTGAGTGCAGCACTTTCACAGCATCATCTTTTAGGATTTGAAATAGCTCAACTGGAATTCCATCACCTCCACTAGCTTTGTTCATAGTGATGCTTCCTAAGGCCCACTTGACTTCACATTCCAGGATGTCTGGCTCTAGGTGAGTGATCACACCATCATGATTATCTGGGTCATGAAGATCTTTTTTGCATAGTTCTTCTGTGTATTCTTGCCACCTCTTCTTAATATCTTCTGCTTCTGTTAGGTCCAGACCATTTCTGTCCTTTATCAAGCCCATCTTTGCATGAAATGTTCCCTTGGTATCTCTAATTTTCTTGAAGTGATCTCTAGTCTTTCTCATTCTATTTTCTCCTCTATTTCTTTGCATTGATCACTGAGGAAGTCTTTCTTATCTCTCCTTGCTCTTCTTTGGAACTCTGCATTCAAATGGGTATTATCTTTCCTTTTCTCCTTTGCTTTTTGCTTCTCTTCTTTTCACAGCTATTTGTAATGTCTCCTCAGACAGCCATTTTGACTTTTTGCATTTCTTTTTCTTGGGGACAATCTTGCTCCTTGTCTCCTGTAAAATGTCACAAACCTCTGTCCATAGTTCATCAGGCACTCTATCATATCTAGTCCCTTAAATCTATTTCTCACTTCCACTCTATAATCATAAGGGGTTTGGTTCCTGAATGCTCTAGTAATTTTCCCACTTTCTTCAATTTAAGTCTGAATTTGGCAATAAGGAGCTCATGATCTGAGCCACAGTCAGCTCTCAGTCTTGTTTTTTTCCTGATGGTATAGAGCTTCTCCATCTTTGGCTGTAAAGAATATAATCAATCTGATTTTGGTGTTGACCATCTGGTGATGTCCATGTGTAGAGTCTTCTCTTGTGTTGTTGGAAGAGGGTGTTTGCTATGACTAGTGCATTCTCTTGGAAAAACTCTATTAGTCTTTGCCCTGCTTCTTCTGTACCCCAAGGCCAAATCTGCCTGTTACTCCAGGTGTTTCTTGACTTCTTAGTTTTGCATTCCAGTCCCCTATAATGGAAAGGACATCTTTTCTGGGTGTCAGTTCTAAAAGGTTTTGTAGGTCTTCATAGAACCACTCAACTTCAGCTTCTTTAGTGAGATGTGGCATCTTAAATGGCCCAACTCTTCTGCAATCTGAGGGAGAAGAGCCAGAGTAGGAAAGACAGAAATACATGTTGTATAATTTTAAGTCACTTGCTTATGATTGAAAGCTTAATAAGCATGTTCATCTTAGGAGAAAATGGCAATGATGAAATTTCTCTGCGCTTTTGTTACCATCTCTCCGCCAAAGACCTTAAAATTAACTCTCAATGCTGCTTCTAAGTGGCTTCAGTCATGTCCGACTCTGCGCGACCTCATAGATGGCAGCCCACCAGGCTCTGCTGTCCCTGGGATTCTCCAGGCAAGAACACTGGAGTGGGTTGCCATTTCCTTCTCCAATGCATGAAAGAGAAAAGTGAAAGTGAAGTCGCTCAGTCATGTCCGACTCTTAGCGACCCCATGGACTGCAGCCTACCAGGCTCCTCTCCACAGGATTTTCCAGGCAAGAGTACTGGAGTGGGTCTCCAGTCCCATCTCCAATAGTGTCTAAAAAATTGATAAAACCAGTAGAACTCTTCATAAAAATGTTGATGCCTCCCTTGTGATATTAAAAGTGTGGAAAAGAAAACAACGATCTGGGAAGGAAAATTCTATGGCAAAATTAATTTCATTAATTAATTTCATCTGGGCTTGTAGGTGATAGGAAGTGATAGCATTTGGTCAATAAGATGCTTGGAAATTCAGAAATTTTAAAATAGCAGTATTCAATTTTTCAGTTTATAAAAAGACAGTAGTAATTTTTAAAAAAAGCATTCACCATTTATTGGGTGCTATGTGCCAGGCATTAATCTGACCTAAACTCTAAAATAACAATTTCTCTTAATGCTTAGACTTTACTGACCCCATGTGTATGAGGACACATTTAGAGCAGTCTTTGCCTATTGACCAGCAGCCAGAGAGTTTTGATGGTTCCTTGAGCTGTTGGGAAGATTTGTTCACACAGGTGGTCTCACTGTGTTTTTACACTGGGGTACATGGCTATGTTAAATAGTTGACCTTGGCCTATTTTTGCAAAAATAACAGCTATAGTTTATTGAAAGTCTGCTGTGAACCAGTATCTTCTCACATTGTTGCTACAGTTCAGTCACTAGGTCGTGTCAAGCTCTTTGTGACCACATGAACTGTAGACCACCAGCCTCCTTTGTCCATGGGATTCTCCAGGCAAGAATACTAGAGTGGGCTGCAATTTCCTTCTCCAGGGGATCTTCCTGGACGGGGGATCAAACTCTTGTTTCCTGTACTGGCAGGTGTTTTCTTTACCATCTGAGCTACCAGGGAAGCTGCGTCTTCTATCATCTGTTAATTTTCACCAAAATATCTGCCAGAAAGGCTTTATCTTTTCCTTTTCAAAGAGGAGGAAACTGAGGCTTATATTGCTGGAAAGTTTTGGAACCAGGAGTCAAACATAACTTTGGCCTCAAAGCTTGTTCCTTTTACGTTCCAGGGTCAAGTTCCTCATGCGGATCATGCCAAACGCCTGACCTGCTTGCACAGGACAGACTCCCCTAGTGGAAGGTACACAGTCGATGCCCTTGGCATGAGACCCCAGCCTTCTTGGTTTCTAGAGAGCCCTCAGTCCTAGTTTCTTACTTTTGTTATTTTGATCATCTCTGATCCTTAGCCAGAGAGCCTGCAGTTGCATCTTCTATTTGTGACTCACTCTGTTTTTCTGTTTTGCACATTATTAATAAAAATAACTGACAAAACAAACAGTAGGACAACCCACAAAATATGAACAGACAACACATACCCACAGCCTCTCCTTTTTTGTTTTATTCTGTTTTCTTTCCCATTTTAGACACACTGGGTGGTTGACAAAATCTACCAGAATATATCTTACTTGTTTTCAGAGTCTGTCAGAAAACCGTTATGCTGTTTGGATCTTGAGTCGGCTTCCTAGCCCACACCCTTGTTTGGATGAGGTGAGCCCAAGAATAAGAGAATCAACAGTTGCTTGGATGCTATTTCCATAGAGAGGAAGCGGTTAGACATCACTCTAACGGAGAAGCTCTCCTCCTTAATCCCGGATGACCGAGGATGCTGGAGCTCTCTGGTCAGCTCTACAGCCAGCAGCTTGCCTCCTCTCCCCGCCTTTATTCCCTGCTTCTTCCCTTAACACAATGAGCTCATTTGTTTACTGCTTTTCTCTCCTATTATGTGGTAAGCTTTATGACAATGGGGACCAAGGTTCCAGTTTTAATTTCTTTCTAGCAACAACTGGTTTTCAGCCAAAGGTATGGGAAAAATATTAAGAAGATAAATAGGTTGTATGAGTTCAAGGACTTGACAAGGAGTTTGGACTTTATCTTAAAGTCCAGTGGTTCTCAACTTTCCCCCCTACTCTACACATAAAGAATGCGATCCACTCCTACTAGTAATTCTTATTCTCGTCTTGAGTACATGTTGGGGAGAATGGTGAGCGAGCAGGCAGAGAGCAGTCATGTACTTAGAATCTCCAAAGAGAGGCATTTTTGGAAAAAAAATCTCTTAGTGAATTGTGAAAACCATTTTCCCAGCCACCACCAAGGGCAGTGAAGAGAAGGAAGAGTCAATGAAATTTTTGACTGGGAGCAGAGAAATAGGAAGAAGCCTTTTGGAATGACCTTGTTCAAGTGTCCTAGGTTAGGATGGGCATGAAATCAGAGACAGAAGGAGATCATAGTCAGCTTGTTTAAATGCTATAAAAATCTGGGCTATATTGTCAATAGAGTCCCAAAGAAGAAGGGAGAAAATGAGAAATACTTTGAAGGAAAAATTGATAGGAGGAAGAAAAGAACAGTGACCACTACATTTAGAGAATTTGAGCTTTGCTGATTGAGGAAGAATAATTCTACTAATAGAAATAGGGTCGGAGAAGGAAGATGCCCATTTAGGACAAAGGAACATTGAATTTTCCCTTATTCCTTAAGTTGGCACCAGTAGAATGAACTATTGTTGAATTTTCAGTTTTGCAAAAAGTTTTGGAGTCAAGTGTTCCTCCTTACAAATATTTAGTTTTGAGAGTGTTTAGTTTGCTAGGTTTGTGAAAAGCCAACTCTTTGGAAAGACCCAGATGCTGGGAAAGATTGAAGGCAAAAGGAGAAGGGGGAGTGACAGAGGATAAGATGGTTAGATAGCATCAGTGACTCAATGGACTTGAATCTTAGCAAACTCGGGGAGGCAGTAGAGGCCAGAGGAACCTGGCATGCCTCAGTCCATGGGGCAGCAAAGAGACGGACACGACTTAGCAACTAAATGACCACAAAAGTTTGCTAGATATAGATAATTTGATGGCACCAAAACTCATCTTTACACAAATTTGTTCCTCTGTGAACTAAGACCATTTTATTTACCGCATAATCTTTCTTTGTTAATGTTAGCATATGAAAACTTATCCCTAATCAAAATACTTGTAAGTAAGGACAGATAGACTTGGTCAAATTCCCTTAAGGTCAAATTCCTGTCTATAGATCAGATTGTATAACTCAGATCACCATCCTTTCTTTTGTAGGAAAGACAGTCCATGGCTTACTGTGGCAGATACTCTTCAAAGACAGCTGTCAACAAAGCTTCCCTTTATCTATGCACAGGCCATTTTTTCCATCAAGAGGCGGGTTTTATTTGTCTTCTCCTGAATCCTGACTGGCTTTGTGCAGGCTTCAACCAATAGGTTTAGGGGCAGAAATGATGCATGGCCTGTTCTGGGCTTCACCCTTTACAGCAAGGTTCAGTTCAGTTCAGTTCAGTTGCTCAGTCGTGTCTGACTCTTTGCGACCTCATGAATTGCAGCACGCCAGGCCTCCCTGTCCATCACCAACTCCCGGAGTTCACTCAGACTCACTCACGTCCATTGAGTCAGTGATGCCATCCAGCCATCTCATCCTCTGTCGTCCCCTTCTCCTCCTGCCCCCAATCCCTCCCAGCATCAGAGTCTTTTCCAATGAGTCAACTCTTCGCATGAGGTGGCCAAAGAACTGGAGTTTCAGTGTTAGCATCATTCCTTCCAAAGAAATCCCAGGGCTGATCTCGTTCAGGATGGACTGATTGGATCTCCTTGCAGTCCAAGGGACTCGCAAGAGTCTTCTCCAACACCACAGTTCAAATGCATCAATTCTTTGGCGCTCAGCTTTCTTCACAGTCCAACTCTCACATCCATACATGACCACTGGAAAAACCATAGCCTTGACTAGTCGGACCTTAGTCAGCAAAGTAATGTCTCTGCTTTTGAGTATGCTATCTAGCTTGGTCATAACTTTCCTTCCAAGGAGTAAGTGTCTTTTAATTTCATGGCTGCAGTCACCATCTGCAGTGATTTTGGAGCCCAGAAAAATAAAGTCTGACACTGTTTCCACTGTTTCCCCATCTATTTCCCATGAACTGATGGGGCCAGATGCCATGATCTTCATTTTCTGAATGTTGAGCTTTAAGCCAACTTCTTCACTGTCCTCTTTCACTTTCATCAAGAGGCGTTTTAGTTCCTCTTCACTTTCTGCCATAAGAGTGGTGTCATCTGCATATCTGAGGTTATTGATATTTCTCCCGGCAATCTTGATTCCAGCTTGTTTCTTCCAGTTGTAGCTTCTGCTTTTTCTGTCTTGGAATCCAGCTGGCATGCTATAAGGAACCCTAGGCTATTCTGCTTAAGAGGAAGGTCTTGAGGAAAGGCTGTTGATGATCAGAAACCATGCAGAAAGAATAGGCATGTGAAGGAGAACCAAAATGCCCCGTCGAGAGCCGGCACCACAACCAACCCCTACATAGACCGGGAAGGGCTTTTGGATCTTCCAGCTCAGCAGCTCCACCTGCTGGTGGTTACCTGAGTGACTCCACAAGCATCACAAGGGGCAGAGGCACTTCCGAGCAAATTGACAAAATAGGCAGTGAGACTAGATCCCTTTTAGGGTGATTTGTTACATAGCAATCAATAACATACACTTACATACCTGAAATTCCTTTTTATCATGAGACACTAAACAGATAAAAATAAACCTTAAAATATAGGTCATAATGTATAAGGGAGGTAAAGTTTCTCCTCTACATTCTTTTGGTTTCCAGCTGGGACTGATAGGAGACAGATTAATAGGAGGAAAGCATACACATTTTATCACATTTTACATGTGCAGGGTGTCCCCACAGGAAAATGAAGACTCAAAGATATGGCTGGGCCTAAGTGCTTATATACTAGGTTGAATGAACAAAGAGTGGTGATAGTGGAAAAGTAGCTACAAAATCTGGGGAGACTAAAAGAAGATAAGAATTATTTTAACAAGGTCTGTTTGTACTCATTTCTCTTGGCCTTGATTCCTCATCTCTTTCCTCCTGGTGTAGGGACAGCATCCTTCATATGGGAATTTCATATCCTCCTACTGGGAAGGAAAAAGGAAGGTCAAAGCGTCCTTCTTACATCTGCTCTTTTTCAATTTCCTCTAAATCAAAATAATCAATATGCCAAAGCAGCATATTTTGGGGCTGTGTGTTTTGAATCTCTTCAAATGCACAATAATAATACAAGCACTTAGTGAACCTGCCACATTATAGCCAGAACATTTTCAAAGTCATTGGAGCTAAATCTGTGACCCAATCAGAGGTAATCACTATCTTCAATGTTGTATTGATTATCTCTTTGCTTTAAAAAAAAAAAAACAAAAAAACAAATAACATTATCGGGACTTCCCTGGTGGAGCAGTGGATAAGAATCTGCCTGCCAATGCAGAGGACACAGGTTCAATCCCTGGTCTGGGAAGATTCCACATGCCATGAAACAACTAACCCGTGTGCCACAACTACTAAGCAGAGTCTCTAGAGCCCATTCTCTGCAATAAGAGAAGCCAGCGCAATGAGAAACCCACACACCGCAACAAAGAGTAGCCCCTGCTCACAACAACTAGAGAAAGCCCGTGCGCAGCAGTGAAGACCCTGGCTCTCTCTGTCTTCCACTTCTTGCTGTTCAGAGTGTGGTCCCTGGAGCAGCAGCAGTAGCACTCCATGGGAGCTTGTTGCTGCTGCTACTGCTGCTGCTAAGTCGCTTCAGTCGTGTCAGACTCTGCGCGACCCCATAGACGGCAGCCCACCAGGCTTCCCCGTCCCTGGGATTCTCCAGGCAACAACACTGGAGTGGGTTGCCATTCCCTTCTCCAATGCATGAAAGTGAAAAGTGAAAGTGAAGTCAATCAGTCGTGTCCGACTCTAGCGACCCCATGGACTGCAGCCCACCAGGCTCCTCTGTCCATGGGATTTTCCAGGCAAGAGTATTAGAATAGGGTGCCATTGGACCTTGTTAGAAGTGCTAAAATTCAGGTCCCACCTTGTCTTATCGAATCACCCACAAGATCTCCAGGTGATATGAGACACACTAGAGTTTGAGGAGCAGGGTCAGCCAAGCTGGGGTTCACAAATCTGTGGGTGTGTGTGTAGGGGGGAAGCTTCCTGGGAATGAGAAAAATGAACCATCAAGGGGCTTGTTTTCAGCAAGGAAAGCCTTCCTCACTGAACACATTGTAGCAGGGAAGTTGGACATAAAAGTAGAGCAGACTTTTATTTATCCTTCATGTTATGAGAGAGAGTTCATGTTGTGCTTGTTCAGATTACCAAGGGCTGGCATTTATGTAAGGCTAGTTTATTTCCTTCCTTTCTGTATTTAGAAAAAGCTGTTCCTCAAAGCATGACCTGTTTCAGAATCACCCGGGCTGCTTGTGTTCCACAGCTGATGAACTGGGGGTGTACTTTTAATAAGCATCCTGGGAGACCCCTTTGGACACTAACATTTAAGAAGAATCACTGAGCATTCCCTGGGTCCCCAAACTTTGCCCTGATGCTGCTTTTCTTTCTCATTACACTATTTCCTTATCATCCAGAAGCTGGTCACATCAGAGACCAGGGGAGAGGACAAGATCAATGTGGGAGGAAAAGAGAAAGTGAAAGACATTCAGTCGTGTCCGACTCTTTGTGACTCCATAGACTATATGGTCCGTGGGATTCTCCAGGCTAGAATACTGGAGTGGGTAGCCTTTCCCTTCTCCAGGGGATCTTCCCAATCCAGGGATTGAACCCAGGTCTCCCTCATTGCAGGTGGATGCTTTACCAGCTGAGCCACAAGGGAAGCATGATGTGGGAGAAAGGGAGGGTAAATTCTATATTATTGCTGAATAAGACCATTCCCTTCTCATCCTACTCTTTGAATCTCTTGCTTTGCACACAGGTGTCTCAGTAGTAAAGAATCCACCTGCCAGTGTAGGAGGTGCAGGAGACACAGATTTGATCCCTGGGTTGGGACGATCCCCTGGAGAAGGAGATGGCAATCCACTCCAATATTCTTCCTTGGGGAAGTCCATAGACAGAGGAGCCTGGTGGGTTACTGTCCATGGGGTGGCAAAGAGTCAGACATACCTTAGTGACTAACACTTTCACTTTTTCAGTTACATTTTATATGAAGCCTGTGGGCCAGTCTGAGAAGAGTGACATTGATAATGGCTTTTAATAGAAAATTTGTTAGAGCTTGACTTGTTAATCTGGAATGTAGCCCATTTGTACACTGGGGGCTGCTTATGTCACTGTTTGTCTAAACTGGCAGATAAGAGAGCCTTCACTCATAGACTTCTTGGCAGGTGATAACTGTCTTTCCAAACAAAAGAATCTAACAGACATATCAGTAGAACCAGAAGATGCCTTTAGTCAGTTCAGTTCAATCGATCAGTCGTGTCTGACTCTTTGCGACCTCATGAATCACAGCACGCCAGGCCTCCCTGTCCATCACCAACTCCCGGAGTTCACTCAGACTCACGTCCATCAAGTCTGTGATGCCATCCAGCCATCTCATCCTTAGTTGTCCCCTTCTCCTCCTGCCACAATCCCTCCTAGCATCAGAGTCTTTTCCAATGAGACAACTCTTCGCATGAGGTGGCCAAAGTACTGGAGTTTCAGTTTCAGCATCATTCCTTCCAAAGAAATCCCAGGTTGATCTCTTTCAGAATGGACTGGGTGGATCTCCTTGCAGTCCAAGGGACTCTCAAGAGTCTTCTCCAACACCACAGTTCAAACGCATCAATTCTTTGGCGCCTCAGCCTTCTTCACAGTCCAACTCTTAGTTGCCAGCATATGACTATCCCAAATATTATGTCTCTTATCTTGTGTGCTTGGTTACTCAGCTGTATCTGACTCTTTGCAGCCCCGTGGACTGTGGCCAGCCATGCTTCTCTGTCCATGGAATTTTCCAGGAAAGACTACTGGAGTGGGTAGCCATTCCCTTCTCCAAGGGATCTTCCTGACCCAGGGATTGAACCCGGGTCTCCTGCATTGCAGGTGGATTCTTTACCATCTAAGTCACCAGGGAAGCCCAGCTCTTATATTAGGTCCATCAGAAAGACCAGCTTGTCTTTTAGGTTTCAAGTGCAATACTGATTTTTAAATAGGATTCCAAAGTCAAATGCCTTTCAAAATTTTGTTTCTAAGACAGGCTTTGTGATATTTCTTAGGCTGTAGAAGAGCTGGGAAGAGGAAAGAAGGTAATGATCAGGCAGAGAGCCCTGTCAGGGTGGTGCTTGAGCTCCTCCTGGGACGAGTTTAACTAGAGAATTAGACTCCACAGGCTGCATATTTCTGAGGGATTTCTGTATACCTGGCTGCTGTCAGGGACAAAGCAAAAGGCAGAGTAGT
The DNA here is from genome assembly GCA_006408695.1 of Aepyceros melampus. NCBI lineage: Eukaryota > Metazoa > Chordata > Mammalia > Artiodactyla > Bovidae > Aepyceros > Aepyceros melampus. The sequence continues at coordinate 34,033 of SJXQ01007211.1, read as the reverse complement.
GTTGAAGCCCTGTTGCCCAGAATGTCTTGTGGCAGACATGAAATAACAATTACAAAGAAGGAAAATGTCATTTTAAAAAACTTACAACAGGTCTTGAGAGGCTTCCTTGGTGTCTTTTAAGTTTATTTCAATAAACAACTTACATTCACAGGAAGAGAAGGCTATTTTCTCTAAAGACACTAGAAAAATAATTGTTTGTCAATGAAGGTTTTTCACATATCCTACAGACAATCTTGTATGGAATTTGGGAAGAAGCAATTTGGAAATCTTGATTTTGGAAACTGCAGCAGTTCTCACGTGTAATAGAATCATGGATACTGAATCTTAACAGGACTGTGTATTGCGTAGATAAATGTCACATACTGTGCTTGTATATTTATAAATTTTTTTTCACAAAAGCAGTGTGGTTTAGTGGAAGAAATATGCATTTTAGAATCAGACAGACTCTAAATTTGCCTACTTAAGTGTTCTTGGGCAAAGCATTGGGGATCTATTATAACAGTGCTTTTCACCTGAAATATGGAAATAGCAATAGCTATCTCTCAGGGCTTTTGTGAGCATGCAATGATGTCACAACATCTAACATATGTCTACACACAGTAGGGGCTCAATAATGTTTGTTTCATAAATTAGATATTTCACTTTCCGGGCTGATACATTTTCATATATAGTAGGTTAAAAGTACATTTTTTAACTGAAACCAATTAATTGTGATAAAAATATTATGAATGTTGAAAATAAGTACAGAATTTACAATGGTGACCTACTTTAATGAGTTAAGTAAGTATATTTAGTCTTTTCTGCTAACGGCCTTTCTTGTTTGACTACTCTCCATGCAATGAAAAGTCATGTTCAGATATGAAAGAATAAGTAAAAAGTTTATATACCATAAATTGTATGTAAATCTAAAAATAAAATATGATGAAAAGGAATAAGACATACTGGATTGAATTAAAGATTGGCTGGTTGGTTGATTGATTGCTCCCAGCCATTTTTTCCTCCTTCAAATAAAACCAATTGAATTGTTTCCATTCTGAGGAATTTACTATTAATCTGTACAGAAAAATAGGAACAAATAAACAACAAGAACAGAGATGAGCTGATGAAGCTTGGGACACGGTAGAGTCGGTTCTTTACACCAGGATTTCTACACCCAAGTCTATACATCCTGACTCCCTGCTGAGATGGTCAGTGTAAAACCTTTTTGCTCTCTGTTTCTAGTTTGGGGAGTATTTGAAACTTACTAAATTTTCCAGTATCTCCATTCTGTGTCCATCTGACCACCTTTGCCAAGTGTTACACAGACTAATTCCTCCTCAAGAGCTCTTCCCTTCAGTCCAGAAGACGCCAACAGGGCAGAACAGTAGGAAAAGGCTTCTGGTCTCAGGGGCTGAACTTATAGTGTTGGTTATAACCATACCATTGCAGGCTTCCTGGGTAGCTCAAACAGTAATGAATCCACCCACTATGCGGGAGACCTGGGTTTGATCCCTGGGTCGGAGATCCCTTTAAGAGGATTTTTTTCACTTTAATTATATGATGAAATATATTAAATTTATTTAAGAAAAAGTTAATAAGTGTCTATACTTAATATATAGGCACTTCATATATGGGTACTTGGTACAATGTCGGCTTTACTAAACTGAAACTAGTTTCCAGAATCCTCTTGCATGTGTGTTTCAGGGTTAGACTTGTCCATGAGAGAAATTTGCATGGTATTTGGATGACAAAAAAGAAGCACAACCATTTTTTTGTCTTACTGCTCTGAAATTTGGTGCAGGGTGCCAGGCTCTGTGGCAGCCTGTGAATGTTATCACAGATCTGCTGGCTTACCTTGGTGGCCAGGTGGGCTGCACCTGGGTCTGAGCTTCTCCAGCTCTAGCTGGGTCATCTTCTTCAACAACTCTGTTCCCTGGGTGAGTGCATGTGTGGCATTGTGTCAATGGCCTTGGCTTCTCCTGCAGATAACCTGCGTCACTGAGGCTGGAGGTGATGAAAGACAGACACGGGCTCCTGTTTATCCTCTCTCTCCCCTGCTTTCCTTCTTGCTGTTCTTCTCAACTATCGTTCCAGCTTACCTATTGCAGCTTCAGGCTCCACATCTGATGTAGACAATGAGGGCCTTTATTATACATCACTCATCATGGGTCTGCTTCTCTGGGGCACTCACCACCAATACAGTGTGTATGAACCAAACACTGCGCTGGGCTTTAGAGACAAAAATGGGGAGCCAGGGAAGTATTGACCTTCTTTCCGAGTTTAAATTCTAGTTTAGGATATTATTATTATAATACAAAAGGAGTTACACATAGTGTTTTTAATTTTCAATCAGGCTGAGGATTCTTAATGATATGCTGTTATGCGTGCTAAGTTGTTTTAGTTTGACTCTTTGCAACACTATGGTCTGCAGCCCGCCAGGGTCCTCTGTCCATGGGATTCTCCAGGCAAGAATACTGGAGTGGGTTGTCATACCCTCCTCCAGGAGAGCTTCCCGACCAATATAATGTTACAGCATTTAAAATTTTTTCAAAAGTTTTCTTGTTATTTAATCACTGTCACAACAGATATAGATGCAAAAACTAAGAGAGGATTTAAAGCTTCCCTCAGGCTAAGCAGGGATTTCAGGCAACTCTTACCCAAAAATCATACAGTGTGTAAGTGGCAGATATTTAATCTTTGGATTCATATTCCAACACTTGTTTAAATGTAATACTGCTGCTGCTGCTGCTAAGTCACTTCAGTCGTGTCCAACTCTGTGCGACCTCAGAGACGGCAGCCTCCCGGGCTCCCCCGTCCCTGGGATTCTCCAGGCAAGAACACTGGAGTGGGCTGCTATTTCCTTCTCCAGTGCATGAAAGTGACAAGAGAGCTGAAGTCGCTCAGTCGTGTCCGACCCTCAGTGACCCCATGGATTGCCGCCCACCATGGGATTTTCCAGGCAAGAGTACTGGAGTGGGGTGCCATTGCCTTCTCCCTTAAATGTAATAGTTACGAAAGTTTTTTAGTTGCACGGAGCAAATATTACTATCAATTGTGTCTCTGCATGACCAAAATACTTATCAATCCAGAAAATTACAAATATAATAGCAGACTTGGCACCATGCAGAAAGCCACAGGGGACTTTTCAGCTTTTGAATAGTTACTTGATGTTCAGTAGATATGACCATAGAAATTTGAACAAATAAAATGTCAGTCATCTGAGTGCCCTTTCTTTTGATGCTAAGCTTCACAGAATAGGTACCTACAGGTTTCCCTTTTAGATCATGCCTTCCCGTGGGTTGTAGGAGAGGTGGGGAGGTTTGCACTGAAGCTTGGAGGTGATTAACTCCAATATATCCACACAGGGGCAGAGCTAGAGTAGCAGACACCTCTACCAGTTATGCCACTGAGATAGAATTTGACAAAAAGTGATCATCACAACAGTGATTTTGTAACAGAAAGGAAAGGGGCAGGGCACAACTTTTGAAAGAATGACATAGCCCAAGGACACAACATAAACCAAGTAGAATCAAATGGGACCAAGGTGCAGATAAGACTAGACCTTGATCCTCAATCAGCAAGTGAAATGACAAACCCAGAGGCGCCATGGCAGTTCACTGTTAGAAGCCCAAGAGTGGGCAATGGCGCCAATCCTGGAAATCTTCCCAAAATAGTTGGAATGATCCTCCCACTTATTAGCATATGAAATTACCCAGCTTGTAGAAACTAATCACGCCACATATTGCAGGCCTCACTCGCCCTCTGCAATGGCCCACACTCTGCCCATGGAGTGTGCTTCTCCCTGAATCTGAATAAAGCCACTTCTTACCTATCACCTTGTCTCTCACTGAATTCTTTCTGTGATGAGACATCAAGAATCTGAGCTTCCTTATGTCCTAAAACCAGGTACTGTGGGTTTTGGCTGGGTTTGAGTCTCAGCCACGTGGGTTCAAGTCCAAAGCAGGATTTTGGCTGGGTTCAAGTCCCAGCCACATGAGTTCAAGTCTTTATCTGAGGTGAAGGTGAAGGTGAAGTCGCTCAGTCGTGTCCGATTCTTTGCGACCCCATGGACTGTAACCTACTAGGCTTCCCCATCCATGGGATTCTCTAGGCAAGAATACTGGAGTGGATTGCCATTTCCTTCTCCAGGGGATCTTCCCGACCCAGGGATCAAACCCGGGTCTCCCACATTGGAGGCAGACGCTTTAACCTCTGAGCCTTATCTGAGGTAAATGGTTTCAATTCCTCCAAAGCCCTAATAACTGCTAAGTGGGTCAGGCCAGTAATCCAACCAGCAAGGTATTCTATCTCTCAAGAGCAGGCCTTTGACCTCTGTGATGTGATTCTTTAGGAGATGAGGCATATATTCATCATGTTTAACCTATTTTTAAATTTTTTATAATAAAATTAATATATGCTGGTTTGTAAAATTAAACTCTGTAGAAGTATGTGGAGAAAAAAGAAGTCTCCTGTCCCTCACCTTCCCACCCCCTCTATCCTTCTCACCCGAGTTCTATTCTCAAAAAGTAACACATACAATTTAACAAATATCAGTATTTATTGAATGCCTTTTAATTATTAACACCAGGCACTATTCTTGGTCTTGGAATTATGGCCATGAAAACACTGACCAAAAAGATCATTCATTTAGTTTCACTTCAGTTCAGTTCAGTTCAGTCGCTCAGTCGTGTCCTACTCTTTGCGACCCCATGAATCGCAGCATGCCAGGCCTCCCTGTCCATCACCATCTCCCGGAGTTCACTCAGACTCACGTCCATTGAGTCAGTGATGCCATCCAGCCATCTCATCCTCGGTCATCCCCTTCTCCTCCTGCCCCCAATCCCTCCCAGCATCAGAGTCTTTTCCAATGAGTCAGCTCTTCACATGAGGTGGCCAAAGTTAGGTCTTAGTCTGTTCAGTCTGCTGTGACAAATTACCATAGATTGGACATTTTAAATAACAAACATTTGTTTTTCACAGTTCTGGGGGCTGTGAAGTCCAGGTTCAAGGCACAGCAGATTCAGTATCTGGTGAAGGCTGCTTTGTGTCCTCAAGTGAAGAGCACTAGGGAGCTAGTTTCCTCTCTCATAAGCACACTAATCTTATTCATGAGGGCTCCTCCCTCATGACCTAATCACTTCCCACATGTTCCATCCCTAATACCATCACATGGGTGTTAAGATTTCAATATTATTAATCTGGGGGGAAAGAAACATTCACTCCATAGCAGTTTACATTTAGCTTTTGGTATCATGATATATACATGTGTTAGTTAAGGTACACCAATACTTGTGATACATAGATGCCAAATATTTAATAGCTCCAAATTAGAGAAATTTACTCTTGCATATGTAACATGACTAAATTGCAGTGACTCAGACACTTAGGATGATGGAGGCTCTACCACTTCTAAGACATACATTTCAAATTTGCAGAACAGTGGTCTTTCAGTTCAGTTCAGTCGCTCAGTCGTGTCCGACTCTTTGCAACCCCATGAACTGCAGCACGCCAGGCTTCCCTGTCCATCACCAGCTCCCACAGTTTACAAAAACTCATGTCCATTGAGTTGGTGATGCCATCCAACCATCTCATCTTCTGTCACCCCCTTCTCCTCCCGCCTTCAATCTTTCCCAGTATCAGGGTCTTTTCCAGTGAGTCAGTTCTTTGCATCAAGTGGCCAAAATATTGGAGTTTCAGCTTCAGCATCAGTCCTTCCAATGAATATTCAGAACTGATTTCCTTTAGGATGACTGGTTGGATCTCCTTGCAGTCCAAGAGACTCTCAAGAGTCTTCTCCAATACCACAGTTCAAAAGCATCAATTCTTCGACTCTCAGCTTTCTTTATAGTCCAACTCTCACATCCATAATGACTACTGGAAAAACCATAGGATTTGAAATAGCTCAACTGGAATTCTATCATCTCCACTAGCTTTGTTTGTAGTGATGCTTCCTAAGGCCCACTTGACTTCGCATTCCAAGATGTCTGGCTCTAGGTGAATGATCACACCATTGTGATTATCTGGATTGTGAAGATCTTTTTTGTATAGTTCTTCTGTGTATTCTCGCCACCTTTTCTTAATATCTTCTGCTTCTGTTAGTTCCTTACCATTTCTGTCCTTTATTGTGTCCATCTTTGCATGAAATACTACCTTGGTATCTCTAATTTTCTTGAAGAGTTCTCTAGTCTTCCTTGAATCTATTGTTTTTCTCTATTTCTTTGCAATGATCACTGAGGAAGCCTTTCTTATCTCTCCTTGCTCTTCTTTGGAACTCTGAATTCAGATGCTTATATCTTTCCTTTACTTCTTTGCCTTTCACCTCTCTTCTTTTCACAGCTATATGTAAGATCTCCTCAGACAACCATTTTCCTTTTTGCACTTATTTTTCTTGATGATGGCCTTCTGTATAATGTCATGAACCTCCATCCATAGTTCTTCAGGCACTCTGTTTATCAGATCTAATCCCTTGAATCTCACTTCCACTGTATGATTGTAAGGAATTTGATTAAGGTCATACCTGAATGGTCTAGTGGTTTTCCTTACTTTCTTCATTTTAAGTCTGAATTTGGCAATAAGGGGTTTATGATCTGTGCCACAGTCAGCTCCTGGTCTTGTTTTTGCAAACTGCATAGAACTTCTCCATCTTTGGCTGCAAAGAATATAATGAACCTCATTTCGGTGTTGACCATCTGGTAATGTCCATGTGTAGAATCCTTGTGTTGTTGGAGGAGGGTGTTTGCTATGACCAGTGCGTTCTCTTGGCAAAACTCTATTAGCCTTTGCCTTGTTTCATTCTGTACTCCAAGGCCAAATTTGCCTGTTACTCCAGGTGTTTCTTGACTTCTTACTTTTGCATTCCAGTCCCTTATAATGAAAAGGACATCTTTTTTGGGTGTTAGTTCTAAAAGATCTTGTAGGTTTTCATAGAACCATTCAACTTCAGCTTCTTCAGCGTTACTGGTTGGGGCATAATCTCGGATTACCGTGATATTGAATGGTTTGCCTTGGAAATGAACAGAGATCCTTCTGTCATTTTTGAGATTGCATCCAGGTACTGCATTCTGGACTCTTTTGTTGACTATGATGGCTACCCCTTTTCTTCTAAGGGATTCTTCCCCACGTAGTAGATATGATGGTCATCTGAGTTATATTTACCCATTCCAGTCCATTTTAGTTCACTGATTCCTAAAATGTCAGTGTTCACTCTTGCCATCTCTTGTTTGACCACTTCCAATTTGCCTTGATTCATGGACCTAACATTCCATGTTCCTATGCAAGACTGCTCTTTACAGATTGGACTTCACTTCCATCACCAGTCACACCCACATCTGTGTGTTGTTTTTGCTTTGGATCTGTCTTTTCATACTTTCTGGAGTTATTTTCCACGACCTCCAGTAGCATATTGGGCACCAGTCAACCTGGGGAGTTCTTTGTTCAGTATCCTTTTTGCCTTTTCATACTGTTCATGGGGTTTTGAAGGCAAGTATACTGAAGTGGTTTGCCATTTCTTTTTCCAGTGGACCACACTTTGTCAGAACTCTCCACCATGACCAGTCCATCTTGGGTAGCCCTACAAGGCATGGCTCATAGTTTCACTGAGTTAGACAAGGCTGTGGTCCATGTCATCAGATTGGTTAGTTTTCTGTGATTGAGGTTTTCAGTCGGTTTGCCCTCTGATGGAGAAGGATAAGAGGCTTATGGAAGCTTCCTGATGGGAGAGAATGATTGAGGGGGAAAGTGGGTCTTGTTCTGATGGGCAAGCTATGCTCAGATAAATCTTTAATCCTATTTTCTGTTGATGGGAGGGGCTGTGTTCCCTCCCTGTTATTTTAGTTGATGCCAAACTATAGTGGTGGTAATGAAGATAATGGCAACCTCCTTCAAAAGGTTCCATGCACACACTGCTACCCTCAGTGCCCTCAGCCCTGCAACAGGCCACTGCCAGCCCACATCTCTGCTAGAGACTCCTGGACACTCACAGGCAAGTCTGGCTCAGTCTCTTGTGAGGTCACTGCTCCTTTCTCCTGGGTCCTGGTGCACGCAAGCTTTTGTTTGTGCCCTCTAAGAGACTGTTTCTCCAATCCTGTGTAAGTTCTGATGGCTCTGTGGTGGGGTTAGTGGCGACCCCCTCCAAGAGGGCTTATGCCACACCCAGGTCTGCTGCACCCCTGACCCTGCACAGCCCACTACTGACCCGTATTTCTGCAGGAGACACTCAAACACAGTTCTGTCTCAGTCTCTGTGTGGTTTCTGGGTACTGGTGCTCACAGGTACTTTTGAGCCTTCTGAGCATCTCTGGCAGGTATGGTCTTTAGCCAGGTCAACTGGATAGGGTCATGGAGGAGACAATGAGGAAAGATTTTTATGGGCTTTGTTTGGGAGTAGAGCACTTTTACACCTCTGTTCACTTTCACTGACTAGAGCTATATGACTTCACTACACCATTCACTACCTGGGTGAGCTTGGAAAACTTATTTAACATCTCTGTGCCTCAGGTTCCTCATGCATAAAATACAGATAATGAGTACCTATTCCTAACGCTGTTTATTAACTAAATTGTATAAAACACAGAAAGCCAATAAAATAGATAAAAAAAAAAAAAAAAACACACACAGAAAGCCTTTTGAACAGCTCCAGGAAGAAGAAAGGAATAAACATTTTAGTGAGAAGTTAGTTGTTTCTGCTTAATAGGTCTAACCTTTTCCCTGTACACAAATAGGATTCAATTTAACTACTCTTCTGAAACATATTTAAAATTTAATGTGTTCCAAATATTATTTCATGTTAGAATTATAAATCTACCTACCATTTTAACAATTATTCAGTATTTTCCCCCATTCTCTGTGGACATAGCACTGGAAAAGTTCCAATCCCAAGGAAAGACAATGCCAAAGAATCTTCAAACTGCTGTACAATCGTGTTCTTTTCACATGCTAGCAAGGTCATGTTCAAAATCTTTCAAGCTTGGATTCAGCAGTATATAAACAGAGAACTTCCAGATGTACAAGCTGAGTTTAGAAAAGGCAGAGAAACCAGAGATCAAATTGCTAACAAATGTTGGATCATGGAGAAAGAAGGGAATTCCAGAAAAACATCTACTTCTGCTTCATTGCTTATGCCAAAGATGTTGACTGTGTGGATCACAACAAACTGTGGAAAATTCTTCAAGAGAAGGGAGTTCCAAACCACCTGGCCTGTCTCCTGAGAAATATGTATGCAGGTCAAGAAGCAACAGTTAGAACTGGACATGGAACAGATTGGTTCCAAATCAGGAAAGGACTATGTCAAGGCTGTATATTGTCACCCTGCTTATTTAACTTATATGCAGAGTACATCCAGCAAAACACCAGGCTGGATGAAGCACAAGCTGGAATTAAGGTTTCAGGAAGAAATATCAATAATCTCAGATATGCAGATGACACCACCCTTAGGCAGAAAGTGAAGAGAAACTAAAAGGCCTCTTATAAAAGCTAAAGAGGAGAGTGAAAAAGCTGGTTTAAAACATTTAAAACAAAAAACAAAAAAACCCACAAAACTAAGATCATGGCACTGGTCCCATTGTTTCATGGCAAATAGATGGGGAAAAAGTGGAAAAGTGACAGATTTTATTTTCCTGGGCTCCAAAATCACTGCAAACAGTGACCACAGCCATGAAATTAAAAGATGCTTGCTCCCCGGAAGGAAAGCTATGGCAAACCTAGGCAGGATATTAAAAAGCAGAGATATCACTTTGCCAACAAATGTCTGTGTAGTCAAAGCTAATTTTTTTTTTCAGTAGTCATGTATAGATATGAAAATTTGACCATAAAGAGGGCTGAGTGCTGAAGAATTGATGCTTTCGAATTGTGGTGCTGGAGAAGACTCTTGAGAGTCTCTTGGACTGAAAGATCAAACTAGTCAATCCTAAAGGAAATCAATGCTGAATAGTCACTGGAAGGACTGATGCTGAAGCTCCAATACTTTGCTCATGTGATGCGAAGAGTAGACTCATTGGAAAAGACCCTGATACTGGAAAAAACTGAAGCTAAAAGAAGGAAGTAGCAGAGGATGAAATGGTTAGATACCCTCACCAACTCAATGGATATGAATTTGAGCAAACTCCAAGAGATAGTGGAGGACAGAGGAACCTGGCATGTTGTAGTCCATGAAATCAAAAAGAGCTGACATGACTTAGCAACTGAAAAACAACAACAATAACAATTCTGCAGGCATATATAATATATTTAACTCTTTGACGAATATTTTTGCTCGTCAACTGTGTATATCCATGCTGTGTGCCATAAATGCTCGGCAGTGAAATTCCTACCTTGTGCTGTCACACTCCATGTATGTTAAAATATTCAGCTATCAGATGCAGGAAAATCACTCTAGGACAATTTAGAAGACTTCTTTTTGGTTCAGAAAATCCTACCAGAGGAAGAAACATAGGACCTGCCTGCCAGCTTTTCATTTTCCTTGCTCTCTTTTGTGGTAGTGGAGCCTGGATGCTGCTACCCGTGTAAAAGGAAAGGTTTAAAGTGGCATCCTTTGGGCTTTTACCGGAACATGTTGCTGAACACCAAGCCTTTCAAGATGGTCCTCCTGAGCATCCTTAGAATCCTAAGGATTGTGGAATCTTCTCATGGTTTTGGATTATAAATTTAGTCTTATAATTATTGCATTGTGTATTATTAGCCAAAATACTTTAACTGTTTTAAATGTTAAAATTGTTTTAAAAAGAGACAAAATGTCTTTCTTTTTTTTTAATAGAAAAATGTTTAAATTTACGAGGAAATAATATTAACAATAGCTCTCTTTTATTTCTGATTCTTATAATTGTCGAGTCAGTTTTTTCCTCAGTTTTTGCAGCAAAGATTTGAAGGGACAGACAAGCTCAAACAGGCAGAATTTTCTTAAGCAGGCAGGAATAGTACAACCCCAAGACATGAGAGTGGGCAGACTCTGTAGGAGTGGCCTTGACCCGTCTTGACTTTTGTGTTTATACTTCTCCTCTCCTCTTCCTGGAGCCTGATTGTACGTGCTTGCTCCGTCACTCAGTTGTGTCCGACTCTGCCACCCTATGGACTATAGCCCATCAGGCTTCTCTGTCCATGGGATTCTCCAGGCAAGAATACTGGAATACTGCCATTTCCTCCTCCAGGGATCTTCCTGACCCAGAGATTGAACCCGTGTCTCCTGCATCTCTTGCATTGGCAGGAAGATTCTTTACCATTAGTACCCCCTGGGAAGCATTGTTTTCCTGCCCTATGTAAAATAGGGCTTGTACCCACTACCAATCAGGAAGGGAGCACATTTGGGTATGTTTTTTCCTCTGGAGGTTCCCATTCCTATACTGGGATTTTCTTCCTTTGTCTCTTTTCTCAATCTTTTCCCTTTCTTTGTCTGCCTTCTAGGCCCCACTTTCTCTACTATTTTGGACTCCTTTTTCCTATCCTAACTACAGGGGGTGGCAGAGGATGAGATGGTTAGATAGCTTATCTACTCAATGGATGTGAGTGTAAGCAAACTCTGAGAGATAGTGAAGGACAGGGAAGCTTAGTCTGCTGCAGTACATGGGGTCACAAGTAGTCGGACATAACTTAGCAACTGAACAACAATAGCAACTACCTAATATAATGATCTAAGGAACATCATGTCCATTTTAAGAGATGAAGAAACTAAGAATTCGAGAATATAAGTAAATTGTCTCCAGTCAATTTTGTGGGAGAAGTTTATGCAACTTGGATTTAGTTAAGCCTAATTCCAAAATTCCTCTTCTATATGAGTCAGTCTCCAAAAGGAGACAGTCATTATTCCTTGAGACTCTTTCTTCCAGTAAATGGGATTAGAGCTTGAACTGACAGGTTGAGTTTTAGCTGTGGTTGTAACTGAGCAAGACCCTAAGGGGCCTTCTCGGAACAGGCGTTCCCCCATATCCTTTGCTTCAGCTCCTCCCTGAAGTACCCTAGATAACAGTGAGTGAAAGTATTTGATACAAATTTCCTGGGTTGTTTTACAGATGTGAAAATCACCCCCACCAAATGGAGTAACTCCCTGATGACCATAAGCATATGCTCCCAGGCCTCCTGGACACTAAGGTTGATCATGTTAACCTCTGAGACATCACCCTGCTGCCTCAGCATTAGCCAATCTGGGATATATTGTGTGTAAGTTCATCTTATACCTTGCAGCCTCCCTACCATCTGCCCTTTAAAAAACAAATGCTTTGCTGAAACCATTCTTGGAGCTCAAGGATTTTCACAGCACGAACCACTTCTTTTATTACACGGCCCTCTGTTTCAAACTCCAACACTTCAGTTTGTTTGGTCTCACTGTGTGTTAGGCACACGATCTTGTGTTAACACAGCCTCAGGTCCTTTGTTTGTCTTACCTTCTCCCCAGCTGGGCTGGGACCCCTATTCTATGCTAAACCAGCAGTCAGCACTGGGGACTCATTCCCATCGTAGTGAGAAATGGAGTATTTCCTACCATATCTATAAACAAGTCTGTCACAGTTTCAGTGGTTCCAGCCCTCCAGGGCAACCAGGAAGGAGAACATTATCTGCTATCTGGCAACCATCAGGCTGCAGCCACTCCTTAAGGTGGTCAGTTCAGTTCAGTTGCGCAGTCATGTCCGACTATTTGCGACCCCATGAATCGCAGCACGCCAGGCCTCCCTGTCCATCACCAACTCCCGGAGTTCACTCAGATTCACGTCCATTGAGTCCATGATGCCATCCAGCCATCTCATCCTCGGTCGTCCCCTTCTCCTCCTGCCCCCAATCCCTCCCAGCATCAGGGTCTTTTCCAATAAGTCAACTCTTCGCATAAGGTGGCCAAAGTACTGGAGCTTCAGTTTTAGCATCATTCCTTCCAAAGAAATCCCAGGATTGATCTCCCTCAGAATGGACTGGTTGGATCTCCTTGCAGTCCAAGGGACTCTCAAGAGTCTTCTCCAACACCACAATTCAAAAGCATCAATTCTTCTGTGCTCAGCCTTCTTCACAGTCCAACTCTCACATCCATACATGACCACAGGAAAAACCATAGCCGTGAGCACTGGGGAAAATGCAGGATACTGGCCCCAAATAGCCGAGATGCCTATGAAAGAAATGATTTCAGTGAGCCCAGACTCTTGCATCTTCCCACACATAGAAAAGCACTAAATTTCTTAGCTTGAGATATCTGGTTTAATTCACAAAAATACTTTTGATGGTCAGACTACCTGCCCTTCACTGCACACTTCTCTAAAACCTTCCCACTGAATAAAACAACTCTCAGCTTTTAGGTTGTGACTATTTTTTAAGTCAACAGTAGCCTCTTTCCCATTCTCCTTACATGGCCTCTGTCTTTGCCTCATTCACCATAACTGGGTTCCTCTATGAGTAGTCTGTCGAGAACCTGTATGGAAATTACTTGGGATACTGGTTTAAAAGATACTTTCTTGGGTTTGGGGATTGGACCCAGGAACCTGTATTTTAAACCAACTCCCTAGGTATTTTCATGCACAGTGAGATTTAAGAACCACTTTACTTTTTGAGGAAAGAAGCCGCTTTATGCAGGGAAGGACTGTCTTATTCATTGTTGTTTCTAGGGGGGCTGATATTCATTAAGCACTCTAATTATTTCTTAAGAAAACTAATGAACCAGGCTGTAGTTCCTAAACAAATGCAAGTCCACGATGTTTGTCTCTGTAGCCTTGGCACCTGGCACGTGTTTGAAACATTATATTAATAGGAGTTCAATGGATGTTATAAATGAAGTTTTAAAGGAATAATTAAAGGTCAAAAAATTGAAGTCTAATTATAATTTGTTATGTGCTGATTCTGTGGCTTTGGGCAATTCACAAACCTCTTTTAACCTGAATTTCCACATAAATTGGAAAATGATATTCATCCATATATCTCACAACTCATTGTGGATACCAAATCTGTAAGTGAAATTTCATATGAAAAGCACTTAAAGCTACATCTGGCACAGAGCAACTGCTGAATATAATGGTGTCCACTGTAATGATAGTAATAATAATAACACCTATAAAAATGCTCTGTAAAGGACCATACAGTTACCAAGTACTATGATTATCCTCATTGTGAACTTAATCAAGCAGGCTGTGTAGACAATTAAACTTTGCTCTGCTCATAAAATAGGAACAGTAGCAGAAGGTGTTTGATGTGTAGAAAGGTCCAGAGAAAGACAGGAGGTGAGTGGCAGCCTCTAGCTACTTGCTTCCTGTGCGGTCCAGTGGAGAAGGCTGTGCACCAGGACAGTATCTGGTCCGTCTTACACTGTGTTAGCAACCTTTCTTGAAGGAGTAGCTGTCTTTTCGGGTGCTGCTGCTCAGGTCTGGAAGGGAAGGATATGATGAAAGCCCACAAGACCTGACAAGTAATCTCCATTAGCTTATTGCTCTAAAGTGAAAATAAAACACAAACGTTACACGTGAAGCAGTCAATTTCAGGCCTTGCTTTTTGATATTTTTCCAGTTTAGGGGTTTTATTATCCTTCCGTTGACAAATTACGTTTTGATCCACTTCAAAGGGCTTTTCCATTAAAGTAACGTAGCCAGGGTTTAAGGGAAGCCCTGTGTCTGTTACACACTTGCTAGGTTGCTGTACCCGTCTGCATGGAAGCTGTCAAGTCTAATGGATTTCATTTCTTTAAGCAAGATGCATGTTTTGAGGGTAGTATTTAGAGATTTGAGAACATGACAAAATTGTCTAAAGGAAGGAAATGGCAATGGGCCTATTTCCGCTGTAAGTGGAGTCCTATAGCTGAGCAGATGCTCTCCAATCAAAATTAGTGGGAAAAAATGACCATCTACAGGGAAAAAAAAAGTCAGTCATCAAAGAAGTTAAGCAAATTCCTATAATCGTGCAGCACAATCATCAAAGGAGCAAATATTAATTTGTTGAAATACTAACTATATTTCAGGGCCTGCATGTTTTCTTGGGAAATTTAGCCGGCATACACTCAGCAGTTTATGGTCATGCTTTATGGCACAGGCCACTGGCCTAAGGTCAAGTCTAATGGGAGGAGGAATGGGGACCCCGCCCCAGAAAGATCTTCATGTAGGCTGCCAGTGACCCACCACAGGCAAGCCTGTCTGAAGACATGAGCTAGCCAATCGATTCTTAACCTTGACCTAAAACCTCCTAACAAGAATTCACTGAAAGTGGGTAGAGCCACACAGAAAATTTGGTGTTTCCTCTCCCCACCTCTGTCTCTAGAATTCATTTAGGGTTCTCAAACATTATTATGGATCAGAATTACCTGGAAAGTTGGTTAAAACATAGCTTGCTGAGTCCTTCCCTCAGGGGGAACCCTGGGGCATTAGTACTTCTAACAAACTGTGTTTCTAACAAATGCTGTTGGTTCCAGCTCAGGGTATATTTCGAAAATCATTCATCCAGAGCACAGTCTGATTATTGCTTCCTATTCCATGGACTCTATTTGTCTCCAAACCTGGGTTCTGGGAATTCACTTAAGGTATCATTAGTTTTGAAGACTTTCTGTTTGTGCTACTCTTAATCAACCCTAGCATTTCCACTGATATTAGTCCTATGGCTTAATGTGTGTACATTATTTTGAATGCTTACCTTACCTGGGAAGAAAGATGGGACATTTTTTAAGTTGAATTTTTCTTTTAAGCTAAGGAGAGCATTATGGTATTGGCAACCAATAATGATTGAAGACTTGCCATTAATAAAACAAAGTAAAGCAAAACAAAAACCCTTCTGTTCAACTTTTCAGATTGTCTTCCAGAAGTCATCTTTTAGCAAAAGAATCACATGGTAACATCTGGAACTACCACTTTCCGTGGAGATATATATATATATACATATATATATATATATAATATATATGTGTATATATAAATGTATAAATGTAAGCGACAAATATATATCTTACATATATAAATTGGGCTTCCTTGTTTGCTCAAGGGTAAAGAATTTGCCTGTAATGCAGGAGACCTGGGTTTGATCCCTGGGTCAGGAAGATCCCCTGGAGAAAAAAATGGCAACTCACTCTAGTATTCTTGCCTGGAGAATTCCATGGACAGAGGAACCTGACAGGTTATCTTACAATTAATTTTCTCTGATAATTATGGATAGTTCTTTTGGGAGGAAAAGGATACTTTTTAATGAATTTTTCTTCCACATAAGACTAGGCACATACATTAAATATATGTTGATCACACAAAGACTCCACTGACTCAAATGCCACTGAGATTTTAAAGTATCTCAGATTGCACAATTTCTAAGTTAATTTCTTTCATATCAGAAGGTCAGGTCTCTCATTTTGCTCAGTCACTCTGCTCACTGATCCATCTCTCCAAATCCAGATGGTGCATACCTGTGCGATAGCATGCTTTCTAACAGGTAAGAGTTCTTGCTCTATTTAAGGCTTGCATATATCAGTGTATGTTATTGACATATAGAAATTACATAAAGATGACCAGTTGTGGTAGTACTGCAAACACATTTCTACAATTATTTTTACAGATGAAACATGCAATCACAAAAGAGGAGAGCATTTGTTTTTAAAGCATAAGAGGTAATGTTCGACAAGCTATCCTCCCTAAAATACAAACTTGACCAACTTGATGTCAGATCCTGGCATGTACTCGTTTTTCCTCTCTTCAAGGAAGAATTTTATTTTTAGTTTTCCATTTCTCTTTTCCTGTCCACTACATTTCTTTTCTTCTTTAATGAACTGCTTATGAGAATTAGCTTGAAGATGGTTCAACTGCTTAGAGCCAGTGCCTGCCTATTTCATCTGCTTCTTCTTCCCGCTCTTCTCTCCTGATACAATTAGTCATCAAGGTTCTATGTGTAGCCACCTTGGAAGATTCTCAAATCTATATAAGAAGTGCTATATAAGAAGATGCTTACACAGCATTTTAAGACTCCTGGTTTAAGATTTTATCCATTTGCTTACTGTGATTTGCTCTGTGAAATAAAGTTCCTTAAAAATAATGAATTTAAGGTTTACGAATCTAATTCCATTTAGTCTCCTTTCTACCTTTCCTTAGTCTTTCTTGCTAAAATAAAATATTGCTATATTAATTATTATAAGCTGAATTTTTAGAGAAATTCTGGCATGATCTTCATTAAGTACAAATCCCATCAATTTCATAAGACAGTAAAAGTAATTTTATCACAAACACTACCCAGTTAGTTAAAAAATTGTATAAATTCTAAGGTAATTTTTTTCCTAAAAACTTCATTTCTTCTTCATGCCTCGTAAATGTGTTATCCTTACTTTCAAGTTACTTCCTGTATTACAGAAACCTCTGACAAATATCCTATTTCAGAGGCCCCAGATACAACCATGAAAAGCTTTTGAGAGCCCTTGCTCTCAGGCTGAGTCAATACAAAATAAGATTTTACAGTCATCTAAGAGCCTCTTAGCTTCCCCTAACTCCTCTGTGTCTCATCTCTCCTCCTCCAGTGACATTCTGACAGTTACAGCTTTTCCATGCCACCCAGCTAATATCTTTATGCAGAAAATATTACTTAAGGGAAAAATAAAATCCTTGTGTCTATCCTTACTTTCAAGTTACTTCCTGTATTACAGAAACCTCTGACAAATATCCTATTTCAGAGGCCCCAGATACAACCATGAAAAGCTTTTGAGAGCCCTTGCTCTCAGGCTGAGTCAATACAAAATAAGATTTTACAGTCATCTAAGAGCCTCTTAGCTTCCCCTAACTCCTCTGCGTCTCATCTCTCCTCCTTCAGTGACATTCTGACAGTTACAGCTTTTCCATGCCACCCAGCTAATATCTTTATGCAGAAAATATTACTTAAGGGAAAAATAAATTAAAATCCTTGTGTCTAATCTCCAAGAAGGAATCTATTATAAAATATTAGACATATTTACATACATATTACCTTCATCCTAGCTATTCCAACACTGGAAGACACTGGCAGATAGAAGTAATGTGGGTAGATTTATGACCTAGGAAGCTTCCAGAACTGCTCTTGGGGCAGTCAAAGGTAGTTTCCTCCATAGTCTTGTAAAGAGCAATTTTTTTTTTTGGAACAAGGCTCACTCATTCTTCTGTTTACTTTTAGCATGTAATATCTTTGATACCTTTTCTTCTATATCAGATAGTATTAAAGATGTGTTTCAGGATGCCTGCCATAGCAATCATTTATTGATTGCTAGAAATGGATAAAGGACCCAAAGCCATTAAGTCACGAACTGCTCAGCATCCTGTGAGGTCTAGCTCTAACACAGGAGCCCAATCAAGTCTCCCTGGTGAGACTTGTGTGTTAAGATACTCAATGGCAACATAAACCAGCTACAGGGTTTGAGCTGAAAAGTCACATAGAGTCGGGGTTAAGATAATTGTTTAGAGCCTTCTTAAGAGATGGTTAAACATGTAACATGTGTGATATCATAAGCGAAATGAATTGCCAGTCCAGGTTTGATGCAGGATGCAGGATGATAGGGACTGATGCACGGGGATAATCCAGAGAGAGGGTGTGGGGCGGGAGGGTGGAGGAGGGGGTCGGGATTGGGAGTTCATGTACACTCATGGCTAATTCATGTCGATGTGTAACAAAACGAATACAGTATTGTAAAGCAAAACAAACTAAAAAATAAAAATTAATTAAAAAAAAAAAAAAAAAAGAGATGGTTAAACAAAGGAAGCAGACGGAGAATGGTGCAGTTTCACAGAAAGAGGCAGAGGAGAGAAAATCACGAGTCCAGGAGAGAGAAAGAAGAGAACAGAGTCAGTGAATCTGAACCTTGAGTTTTTTGTTGTTGACATTTCAAGAAGCTCAGCTTTCTTTTGCCGCTTCTCTTTTCTTTTTTTTCTTTTTAGTTTTAATTTTGGCCGTGCTGGGTCTCATGACTACTTGCAGACTTTCTGTAGTTGCAGCAAGGGAGGCTACTCTCCTTCAGAGCGTGGACTTCTTTTTGCAGCAGCTTCTCTTGCTGTGGAGCACAAGCTCTAGAGCACAGGCTTGGCACATGGGCTTAGTCGCTTCTCTGCATGTGGAATCTTCCTGGACCAAGGATCGAACCAGAGTCTGCTGCAGTGGCAGGCAAATTCCCAACCACTGGGCCACCAGGGAAGTTCTCTTCTGCTTCTTGATACTGAAGTCCATGAAATCCCTGTATCCTAAAAGTAAGCTACTTTCTTTTCCCATTTTACTTGTTAATTTGAGTGGGTTTTCAGTCTTGTGACATAGTCACTGAGGTGTTGATTTTGCTCAGGACCTCTTATTCTTTCTTCCTATTTAGGCAGCAGGGAAGGCCATGTTCCATATCCATAGGATAGGGTTTCAGTGTCAGAAATCTAAAGGAGGAAAAACATTCAAGTCTTAGTGTTTGAACTTATCAAGAAGATGTTCACAAATGCAAGGCAGAGATAATCAGTTGAGAGAAAAGACTTTTCAGGGGTCAAAAGTCAAGATCCCAAGATGTCTGGACCACAGACAAGGACATGAGGACAGATGGAACCTCAAAGGACTAAGATTTGCTGAGACCTTGGTTTGACTAATACATCAAGGAATTTATCTGAGTTTTATCCAGAAGTGAGTGAATTAAGTTTTCTGCCATCAGGGAAAAATTGGGGACTGAGAAAGAAGTAAATCCATCTACAGAAAAATTTAAAGTCAATTTAAAAGAGAGAGTTATATCTTCCTCTCTGAGTTTATATCCTATGAAAATTGTACCCTGGATATCAAGCCATAAGAAAGCACAGTGATTCAGAAGAGAAGTTATACAAAGAAATAAAAATAAAATATTTCCTCTTTCAACATGCAGACATAACAGCCTGGGATGGACACTCTCACATAAAGTCCCATGGGGAGGGGTCTCCATGCATCAAGGAATAGAATAACAAACTTAATGCTTCTCATTACAGAACTGTGAAATGAGAATTAAACTCCAAATTTTCTCATTTAAACTACAGCTACACTTGGCCACAGGCTTATTATCATCCCCATGTTATATATGAAGAAACTGAGCCCTAAAGAGATCAGTGCCTGTGGTTTCAAAGCTATCAGGTCAAACTCTGCTATAAATACATTGCCAGCTCCACTAGGACAATAAACTCCCTGAGCAAAGTCTGAGTACCAGTAGAACTATTCAAGAACTATATGTCTTCATAGTCTTTGGGAAGCACTTTGGTATCATGGAATGATCATGGACTCTGGAAGCAAACTTAGGTTTTAAATCTGTGTTAGATTAATTAAACATCCTGGCCATTAGACTGAGGTTGCTCAAATGCTATGGCAGCCTGTAAGCAACTCCAAAAAAAACTAAGCTTGTAAATGCCTCAAGATTATGAGATGGAAATCTAAGGACAACCAATCACATTCTGACAACTTGGCTTTAAGCTATAGCACACCATATAATTTTTTTTCTTTGCTTCCACAACTTCTCTAGATAAGCCTCTCTCCAAGCTCATGTTGGTGGAGTGCTCCTAACCACTTCTAGTTTGAGGCTGCCCTGTTAGAATCAGTTTTTGCTCAAATAAACTCTTAACATTTTAAGTGTGTCTGTTTACCTTTTAACGCCTGGCTCCTGGTCTCCCCAGGTGGCTCAGTGGTAAAGAATCCATCTGCCAGTACAGGAGACATGGGTTCCATCCTTGGGTTGGGAAGATCCTTTGGAGAAGGAAATGGCAACCCACTCCAGTGTTCTTGTCTGGGAAATCCCATGGACAGAGGAGCCTAGTGGGCTATGGGGTCACAGAGAGTTGGACATGACTTAGAGACTAAGCAATAACAATCACCAGTAAACGTAAGCATGAGAATGTGGAGAAGTTAAACCTCTCTGAGCCTCACTGTCCTCATCTATAAAGAGGAACTGTTATGTCTCACTTGCAAGCTGTCGTGATAATTAAATAATGTAATGTATATAATGAGTGCATAACATGGTTTTATATGATGGGAGCTTTATTTATCCAATGCCTAGCTCATCCGGGATACTCAGCAAAGCTTGTTGAGTAAATGGGGGCAGAAGAATCACCCATATCTAAATACTAAGGACCATTATTCAGAAAATGTATTATTTGTTCCATAAAATAAGGATATTGATCTGAGGAAATAATATTTTTGCAAAGAGAATGTTCATTTTACTAAATTGGGAGAAAATGAATATTTCAACCATTTGTTGTCTGTTGATTCCTATCCATGATTTATTCGGAAAATATGCCTGTACAGAGGATACCCCTGTGGTAAAACATTAACAAATTAAGCCAAATGTCATTAAGTCTGTCTCATTTCTCATTCATGAGGAACTTCAGTAGATCACAGAAGCTGGCATGCTAATTCTCTCTCTATTTTTCCATTTTTCAATTGCTCTGTACTTTGCCCTGCTTATTTAATTAAGGATTGGCTACTTATCAGGCTATAGAAGAATCCTTTCTGGCTGCCTTCCATTTTACAAAGTTTAAGGAGGGAAGCGTCTCATTTGGATTGTGCAGACACCTCTGACTTTGCTCATCCATATTCATGAGTCCCCCTGGTTGTTTTCTCTGTGTGAATTGCTCTTAACAGATCATTCTCCCTCAAACTCTTTACATTCATACAAAGATGCTTCTATAACCCACAGGGACATTCACAGCAGGTGAAATCTCCATTACTGATGGGTAGACAGGAATGTTAATTGATTTCAAATATTAACATTATTTCCTCTAAACTTCTCCTCTAAATATTTTGCTTACAGCTATTTGAATTTTGGACTTTCTAAAGGCAAGAATGCTTCAATCTGAATAGAAGCCTTGTAGTAGCAGGTGAAGTAAAGACAGCTGTGATAGTCTAATAAACCTAAAAATTACCTCCAGATTACTCCAGGGTCAATTCAGGCATGACTGAGAAGGAACTTTTAAATTTCCTCCCTCACTCTTAATTTTTCTAGTTCATTCTGTCCTTGTGGCTTATGTTTCCTGAACTTTAGCAGGGCTATTAAAGAAGGTGACTAGATAGAATTAAAACCCTTTTAGAATGGATCTTAAACCTAAATATTAATAGACATTTCTCTTAAAAAGACATACAGATGGCCAATAGGCACATGAAAAGATGCTCAACATCACTAATTATTTGAGAAATGCAAATCAAAACTACAACAAGGTACCACCTCATACTGGTCAAAGTGTATATAATGGAATATTGCACGCATGCTAGGTCACTTCAGTCCTGTCCAGTTCTTTGCGACCCTCTGGACCCTCTGGAGCCTACCAGGCTCCTCTGTCCATGGGATTCTCCAGGCAAGAAAACCGGAGTGATTGTCATGCCCTCCTCCAGGGGATCTTCCCAACCCAGGGATCAAAACTGCATCTTCTGCAATGCCTGCATTGCAGGCAGATTCTTTACCACTGAGCCACTGGGGAAGCCTAATAGAATATTGCAGCTGCTGCTTCTGCTGCTGCTAAGTCGCTTCAGTCGTGTCCGACTCGGTGTGACCCCATAGACGGCCTCCTACCAGGCTCCTCTGTCCCTGGGATTCTCCAGGCAAGAACACTGGAGTGGGTTGCCATTTCCTTCTCCAAAGCATGAAAGTGAAAAGTGGAAGTGAAGTCGCTCAGTCATGTCTGACTCTTAGCGACCTCATGGACTGCAGCCTACCAGGCTCCTCTGCCCATGGGATTTTCCAGGCAAGAGTACTGGAGAGGGTGCCATTGCTTTCACCAAATGGAATATTACTCAGCCATAAAAAAGAATAAATAATGCCATCTGAAGCTACATGGATGGACCTAGAGATGATCATACTAAGTGAAATAATCCAGATAGGGGAAGACAAATACCATGATATCACGTATATGTGAAATCTAAAATACGACAAATGAATTTATCTATGAAACAGAAATAGACTCATAGACATAGAGAACAGACTTGCGGTTGACAAGGGGAATGTGGGGGGCAAGGAAGGGTTGAATCGGACGTTTGGGTTAGCAGATTCAAACTAGTATATGTAGAATAAAAACAATAAGATAAACAATAAGATCTTACTCTATAGCACAGGGAACTATACTCAATTCCTGTAATAAATCATAATCAAAAAGACTATGAAAAAGAATGTATATAACTGAGTCACTTTGTTATATACCAGAAACTAACACAACATTGTAAATCAACTATACTTCAATTACAAAAAAAAAAAAAAGGTCTTAGAGATAATTTTCTTCTCGAAACTTCCTCTACTTAGATGGAGATTCAAAGAGATTTGACCAGCAGTACACTCCTAATGAGTGTTATAGCTGCACCTAATGCCAAAGGCTCCTTGAGTCCTCTACTAGCTACAACATGGAGTATAATCTTCATGAAGTCAGGGCATAGTCTAACAGGAAGTATTAGGTAGGCCTAAAGCGTATTTGATACCATTCAGTGTCTGACTACGCTTGATCTTAGCCAAAAGGTTCCAGTTGAGCTGTTTCAAATCCTGAAAGATGATGCTGTGGAAGTGCTACACTCAATATGCTAGCAAATCTGGAAAACTCAGCAGTGGCCACAAGACTGGAAAAGGTCAGTTTTCATTCCAATTCCAAAGAAAGGCAATGTCAAAGAATGCTCAAACTACCGCACAATTGCACTCATCTCACATGCTAGTAAAGTAATGCTCAAAATTCTCCAAGCCAGACTTCAGCAATATGTGAACCGTGAACTCCCTGATGTTCAAGCTGGTTTTAGAGAAGGCAGAGGAACCAGAGATCAAATTGCCAACATCCGCTGGATCATGGAAAAAGCAAGAGAGTTCCAGAAAACCATCTATTTCTGCTTTCTTGACTATGCCAAAGCCTTTGACTGTGTGGATCACAATAAACTGTGGAAAATTCTGAAAGAGATGGGAATACCAGACCACCTGACCTGCCTCTTGAGAAATCTGTATGCAGGTCAGGAAACAACAGTTAGAACTGGACATGGAAAAACAGACTGGTTCCAAATAGGAAAAAGAGTACATCAAGGCTGTATATTGTCACCCTGCTTAGTTAACTTCTATGCAGAGTACCTCATGAGAAACGCTGGACTGGAAGAAGCCCAAGCTGGAATCAAGATTGCTGTCCTCTTGAGAAATCTGTATGCAGGTTAAGAAGCAACAGTTAGAACTGGACATGGAACAACAGGGTGGTTCCAAATAGGAAAGGGAGTACATCAAGCCTGTATATTGTCACCCTGCTTATTTAACTTCTATGCAGAATACGTCATGAGAAACTCTGGACTGGAAGAAACACAAGCTGGAATCAAGATTGCTAGGAGAAATATCAATAACCTCAGATATGCGGATGACACCACCCTTATCACTGCAGATGGTGACTGCAGCCATGAAATTAAAAGACACTTATTCCTTGGAAGAAAAGTTATGACCAACCTAGGTAGCATATTCAAAAGCAGAGATATTACTTTGCCAAGTAAGGTCCATCTAGTCAAGGCTATGGTTTTTCCAGTAGTCATGTATGGATGTGAGATTTGGACTGTGCAGAAGGCTGAGCACCAAAGAATTGATGCTTTTGAACTGTGGTGTTGGAGAAGATCCTTGAGAATCCCTTCGACTGCAAGGAGATCCAACCAGTCCATTCTGAAGGAGATCAGCCCTGGGATTTCTTTGGAAGGAATGATGCTAAAGCTGAAAGCCCAGTACTTTGGCCACCTCATGCAAAGAGTTGACTCATTGGAAGAGACTCTGATAAGGCTATGGTTTTTCCAGTAGTCATGTATGGATGTGAGATTTGGACTGTGCAGAAGGCTGAGCACCAAAGAATTGATGCTTTTGAACTGTGGTGTTGGAGAAGATCCTTGAGAATCCCTTCGACTGCAAGGAGATCCAACCAGTCCATTCTGAAGGAGATCAGCCCTGGGATTTCTTTGGAAGGAATGATGCTAAAGCTGAAAGCCCAGTACTTTGGCCACCTCATGCAAAGAGTTGACTCATTGGAAGAGACTCTGATGCTGGGAGGGATTGGGGGCAGGAGGAGAAGGGGACGACCAGGGATGAGATGGCTGGATGGCATCATGGACTCAATGGATGTGAGTCTGAGTGAACTCCGGGAGATGGCGATGGACAGGGAGGCCTGGCGTGCTGCGATTCATGGGTTCGCAAAGAGTCGGACATGACTGAGTGACTGAACTGAACTGAACTGATATCACTTATATGTGGAATCTAAATGTGACACAGATGAGGCTCTCTATGAAACAGAACAAAAGAGCCTCTTGATGAAAGTGAAAAATGACAGTGAAAAAGCTGGCTTAAAACTCAACATTCAAAAAATGAAAATCATGGCATCCAGTCCCATCACTTCATGGCAAAGAGATGGGTAAGCAATGGAAATAGTGACAGACTTTATTTTCTTGGACTCCAAAATCACTGCAGACAGTGACTAGAGCCATGGATTTAAAGATTGTTCCTTGGAAGAAAAGCTATGACCAACCTACACATCATATTAAAAAGAAGAGACATTACTTTGCCAACAATGATCCATCTAGTCAAAGCTATGGTTTTTCCAGTAGTCATGTATGGATGTGAGAGTTGGACCATAAAGAAGACTGAGAGCTGAAGAATTGATGTTTTTGAACTGTGGTGTTGGAGAAGACTCTTGAGAGTCCCTTGGACAGCAAGGAGATCCCACCAGTCCATCCTAAAGGAGATCAGTCCTGAATATTCATTGGAAGGACTGAGGCTGAAGTTGAAACTCCAATACTTTGGCCACCTGATGTGGAGAACTGACTCATTGGCAAAGACCCTGATGCTGGAAAAGATTGAAGGCAGGAGGAGAAGGGGATGACACAGGATGAGATGGTTGGATGGCATCACCGACTCAATGGACATGAGTTTGAGCAAGCTCTGTGAGATGGTGAAGGACAGGGAGGCCTGGAGCGCTGCAGTCCGTGGGGTCACAAGACGTGCGTGCTAAGTTGCATCAGTTGTGTCTGACCGTCTGCAGCATTATGAACTGCAGCCCGCCAGGCTCCTCCGTCCATGGGATTCTCCAGGCAAGAACACTTGAGTGGGTTGCTGTGAGCTCCGCCAGGAGATCTTCCCGACCCAGGAGTGGAACCCAAGTCCCTCAGGTCTGCCTTCATTTGGCAGGTGGTTTCTCTACCACTAGAACCACCTGGGAAGCTCACTTTAGCATAGAGAACTACATTCAAAATACTATGAGAAACCATAATGAATATTCCAAAAATGTATACATATGTAAAACAGAATTGCTTTGCTGTACAAAAGTAATTAACACAGCATTGTAAATCAACTATATTTCAATAAATGAAATGTATGAGTTTCAGACCCTTACAGTCTATGCTTAGCCTAGCACCTTGGGTGTGCAGTCCCCAGAGAGAGCCTTCACAAGCACTTTGTCCAGCCCAGCAGCACTGACCAGCTCCTCTCCTTGGTGAATGAAGTGCAGAGTTCCGCAGAGCCTTAGGCAATGGATAATGGGAGGTCATTTTTGAGCTCCCCTAGAGAGTCAGTGGTATTAGTAGCTACTTCTGGGTGCCAAGATTTTGTGCTTTTTCTATTGCACTGTTCTGTTTTCTTCTAGCTTCACTCGTATTTATTTTAAATTAAGTTGAAAAGAATCAACAGCAGAGAAGTGCCTGAGAAGCGTAGAGTGGAGCTAGAAGAACAAGCCCCTGAAGTCTTCCTTACTATCTACCCACTTCCTGCTCTACTGTGCTTAGACAGGACGTTCAGATTCCTTTTAGCCATTCAAAAGTTGCCAAGAGCATCTTCTGACTATCTTTTATAAATTCACCAGAGAGATTTATATTTGGAGTTGATGAAAATAACCTCTGATACATAGTTGAGTGAAGAAAAGCCTCCAAACCATGCAAAGCAGGACCACGGAGGCTCATTCCATGAACACGCATGCCTTGTGACTGCAGTAATAAAGGTGCTTTCTTATTTAGATCATTCTGTCTGATCTCACCATTGGGAGAGAGGGCTGTCCCACCCAGAATGGATGGATAAAGATAAAAAGGAAGTCCGTGACATGGGTATATTCATAAACAGAGAGAAGCAAGACTTGCCAGGTAGCCTTGGAAAGTAAATAGCAAAAAGGGAGTTATTGATGGAGCCACACCCTGATGAGATTGCAGGTGAACAGCTTTATCCTTGGAAGGGAAGACAAATTATTTATTTGACTTAGGCATGACTGTTGTAAGAATGAGTACCGGTACTGATAAACTTAGGAGCCAGAATAAGCCTAAGGGACTTGATTGTCATGGAAAACAATGGCAAAGGCAACCATTAAGAAGAATACATGTGCTCCACTCTAAAACTGCAGAATTCAAGGCTCTGTACACAGTCTGCAGCAGTGCCTGGTCTTGCAGGTTTTCTCTGACGCTGTCTCTGTCACCACAGGTATTTGGGGGGAAAATACAAAACCCTGAACTCCATAAGCCTGTGTTACTCTTCTTTATTCTCACAGCTGTACAACTGCATCTCTCTGTGGGGGATTAAGGACACATATCATCCCAAATAATTGACAAAGGACTGACGCTTAGAGACTGCAGCACACTGTCCAAAATTACAGTGGGAATGCAAGGAAACCACCAGTGTGCATAAGGGAGCTTTTCTTGAGTGATGGAAATGTTCTAAAAGTGGATTGTGGGGATGATTTCAGTCTACTAAAATTATTGCACACTTAAAATGGATGGATTTATGGTATGTGAGCTATACTTTAACAAAACTCTTAAAAATAAGAATAAAAGGAGAAGAAAAAAATTAATATCTTGAAGCAAGACCTGGCTAAAAGAGTGTGACAATGTCCTGTTCTATTCTGAACCACAGAAATGAGCTTAGAATAAGTCTTCATTCATCAGGTCCTACAGGTATTCACACTTTCTTCCATTTAGCCAGCATTTAGTGGACACTTCCTAATGGGCTGAGTGATGGGAGAGAATGAGTAATCACACTGGGGCTTCCCCGGGGCCTCAGTGGAGAGGAATCCACCTGCCAGTGCAGGAGAGCGGGCTTCGATCCCTGGGCTGGGAAGATCCTCTGGAGAAGGAAATGGCAATCCACTCCACTGTTCTTCCCTGGAGAATCTCGTGGAGCCTGGTGTGCAGTCACAAAGAGTCGGACATGACTGAGTGACTAAACAATAAGAACTTCCCCAGGAATTTCACTCTCTAGTAGGGGACATGATGTAAAAATAAACAATTTCAATGCGATGTGATAAAATGCAAAATTAATAGTACATGTAAACGATGTGACATTTTTGAATCCTGCTTGTAATGTTCAAGGAGCCCATGATCCAAGCCACAGTCAGCTCCTGGCCTTGTTTATGCTGACTGTATAGAGCTTTCCATCTTTGGCTGCAAAGAATATAATCAATCTGATTTCCATATTGACTATCTGGGGATATCCATGTGTAGAGTCTTCTCTTGTGTCATTGGAGAGGGTGTTTGCTATGACCAACGCGTTCTCTCGGCAAAACTCTATTAGCCTTTGCCTGCTTCATTCCGTATTCCAAGGCCAAATTTGCCTGTTACTCCAGGTGTTTCTTGACTTCCGACTTTTGCATTCCAGTCCCCTATAATGAAAAGAACATCTTTTTTGGGTGTTACTTCTAAAAGGTCTTCATAGAACTGTTCAACTTCAGCTTTTTCAGTGTTACTAGTTGGGGCATAGACTTGGATTACCGTGATGTTGAATGGTTTGCCTTGGAAATGAACAGACATCATTCTGTTGTTTTTGAGATTGCATCCAGTACTGCATTTCAGACTCTTTTGTTGACCATGATGGCTATTCCATTTCTTCTAAGGGATTCCTGCCCACAATAGTAGATATAATGGTCATCTGATTAGATTCACCCATTCCAGTACATTTTAGTTTGCTGATTCCTAGAATGTCAACATTCACTCTTGCCATCTCCTGTTTGATCACTTCCAATTTGTCTTGATTCTTGGACCTAACATTCCAGGTTCCTATGCAATATTGCTCTTTACAGCATTGGACCTTGCTTCTATCACCAGTCACATACATCCAGAGCTGGGTATTGTTTTTGCTTGGGTTCCACCCCTTCATTCTTTCTGGAGTTATTTCTCCACTGTTCTTCAGTAGCACGTTGGGCACCTAATGACCTGGGGAGTTCCTCTTTCAGTATCCTATTTGCCTTTTCATACTGTTCATGGGATTCTCAAGGCAAGAATACTGAAGTGGTCTGCCATTCCCTTCTCCAGTGGACCACATTCTGTTGGTAATGGAATCCCAGTTGAGCTATTTCAAATCTCAAAAGACGATGCTGTGAAAGTGCTGCAATCAATATGCCAGCAAATTTGGGAAACTCAGCAATGGCCACAGGACTGGAAAACATCAGTTTTTATTCCAATCTCAAAGAAAGGCAATGCCAAAGAAGGCTCAAACTACCGCACAATTGCACTCATCTCACACGCTAGTAAAGTAATGCTCAAAATTCTCCAAGCCAGGCTTCAGCAATATGTGAACCGTGAACTCCCTGATGTTCAAGCTGGTTTAGAAAAGGCAGAGGAACCAGAGATCAAATTGCCAACATCCGCTGGATCATGGAAAAAGCAAGAGAGTTCCAGAAAAACATCTATTTCTGCTTTATTGACTATGCCAAAGCCTTTGACTGTGTGGGTTACAATAAACTGTGGAAAATTCTGAAAGAGATGGGAATACCAGACCACCTGACCTGCCTCTTGAGAAACCTATATGCAGGTCAGGAAGCAACAGTTAGAACTGGACATGGAACAACAGACTGGTTCCAAATAGGAAAAGGAATACGTCAAGGCTGTATATTGTCACCCTGCTTATTTAACTTATACACAGAGTACATCATGATAAATGCTGAGCTGGAAGAAGCACAATCTGGAATCAAGATTGCCGGGAGAAAATCATTAGCCTCAGATATGCAGATGACACCACCCTTATGGCAGAAAGTGAAGAGAAACTAGAAAGCCTCTTGACGAAAGTGAAAGAGAAGAGTGAAAAAAGATGGCTTAAAGCTCAACATTCAGAAAACAAAGATCATGATATCTAGTCCCATCACTTTATGGGAAATAGATGGGGAAACAGTGGAAATAGTGTCAGACTTTATCTTTTTGGGCTCCAAAATCACTGCAGATGGTGACTGCAGCCATGAAATTAAAAGACACTTACTCCTTGGAAGGAAGGTTATGACGAACCTAGATAGCATATTCAAAAGCAGAGACATTACTTTGCCAACAAAGGTCTGTCTAGTCAGGGAAAGGGAAAGGGAAAGTGAAGTTGCTCAGTCGTGTCCGACTCTTTGCGACCCCATGGACTGTATAGCCTACCAGGCTCCTCCCTCCATGGGATTCTCCAGGCAACAGTACTGGAGTGGGTTGCCATTTCCTGTCTAGTCAAGGCTATGGTTTTTCCAGTGGTCACGTATGGATGTGAAAGTTGGACTGTGAGGAAGGCATAGCACCGAAGAATTGATGCTTTTGAACTGTGGTGTTGGAGAAGACTCTTGAGAGTCCCTTGGACTGCAAGGAGATCCAACCAGTCCATCTAAAGGAGATCAGTCCTGGGTGTTCATTGGAGGGACTGATGCTAAAGCTAAGGCTCAAATACTTTGGCCTCCTCATGCGAAGAGTTGACTCATTGGAAAAGACTCTGATGCTGGGAGGGATTGGGGGCAGGAGGAGAAGGGGACGACCGAGGATGAGATGGCTGGATGGCATCATTGACTCGATGGACATGAGTCTGAGTGAACTCAGGGAGTTTTGATGGACAGGAAGGCCTGGCGTGCTGCGATTCATGGGATTGCAAAGAGTCGGACATGACTGAGTGACTGAACTGAACTGAACTGAACTGATGGCTGTTTCATGTTGAGGTCTGACAGAAAACAGAAAAATTCTGTAAAGCTATTATCCTTTAATAAAAAATAAATAAATTAAAAAAAAACATATTCCAAGCTAGGATTCAATAGTACATGAATCATGAATTTCCATATGTTCAAGCTAGATTTAGAAAAGGCATCAAAACCAGAAATCAAATTGCCAACATTCATTGGGTCATTGAAACAGCAAGAGAGTTCCAGAAAAACATCTACTTCTGCTTTATTAACTATGCCAAAGCCTTTGACTGTGTGGATCACAATAAACTGTGGAAAATTCTTCAAGAGAGGGGAATACCAGACCACCTGACCTGCTTCTTGAGAAATGTGTATTCAGGTCAAGAAGCAACAGTTTGAACAGAACATGGAACAACGGATTGGTTCCAAATTGGGAAAGGAGAAATTAAAAGCTGTATATTGTCACCCTGCTTATTTAACTTATATGCAGAGTACATCATGCTAAATGCTGGGCTGGATGAAACACAAGCTGGAATCAAGATTTCCGGGAGAAATAGCAATAACCTCAGATACCTAGATGACACCACCCTTACAGCAGAAAGCAAAGAAGTAAAGAGCCTCTTGATGAAAGTGAAAGAGGAGAGCAAAAAAGCTGGCTTAAAATTCAACATTCCAAAAATGAAGATCATGGCATCCAGTCCCATCACTTCATGGCAAATAGAAGGGGAAACAGTGCTGACTTTAGTTTTTTGGGCCCCCAAATCATTGCAGATAGTGACAGCAGTCATGAAATTAAAAGATCCTTGCTTCTTGGAAGGAAAGCTATGACCAATCTAGACAACATATTAAAATGCAGAGACATTACTTTGCCAACAAAGGTCCATCTAGTCAAGGCTATGGTTTTTCTGGTAGTCATGTATGGATGTGAGAGTTGAGTCATAAAGAAAGCTGAGTGCTGAAGAACTGTGCTTTTGAACTGTGGTGTTGGCAAAGATTCTTGCGGGTCCCTTGGACTGCAAGGAGATCCAACCAATTTGACCTTGGTTGATCAACTTAACTTGATCCTCTAGTCAATCCTAGAGGAAATCAGTCCTTCCTGATTTGGAAGGACTGAAGCCAAAGCTGAAGGTGAAACTCCAATACTTTGGCCACGTGATGCAAAGTGCTGATTCACTGGAAAAGACCCTGATGATGGGAAAGATTGAAAGCAGGAGAAGAAGGGGATGACAGAGGATGAGATGGTTGGATGGAATCCAAGAGTCAATGGACATGAGTTTGAGTAAGCTCACTTGTCAGAATAGCTCTTATAAAGAAAAGGCAACAAATATCAAGTGTTGACAAGGATGTAGAGAAAAGGGAATCTTTGTGCCCTGTTGGTGGGAACATAAATTGGTGAAACCCACTATGGAAAACATATGATGGTTCCTCAAAATATTAAAAACAGTTCTACCAAAAGATCTAGCAATTCCACTTCTGGGCATTTTTATGAAGAAAACAAAAACATTAAGTCAAAATTTTGCATGTACCTCAAAGTAGCCAAGATATGGAAGCAACCTAATAGTCCATCAAAATACAGGATATATTGAATATATTGGATATATCACAAATATTGTATATATTCAGTTCATTTCTCTTCAGTCACTCAGTCGTGTCCGACTCTTTGCAACCCCATGAATCGCAGCACGCCAGGCCTCCCCGTCCATCACCAACTCCCAGAGTTCACTCAGATTCATGTCCATCGAGTCAGTGATGCCATCCAGCCATCTCATCCTCTGTTTTCCCCTTCTCCTCCTGCCCTCAATCACTCCCAGCATCAGAGTCTCTTCCAATGAGTCAAGTCTTCTCATGAGGTGGCCAAAGTATTGGAGTTTCAGCTTTAGCATCATTCCTTCCAAAGAAATCCCAGGGCTCATCTCCTTCAGAATGGACTGGTTGGATCTCCTTGCAGTCCAAGGGACTCTCAAGAGTCTTCTCCAAAACCACACTTCAAAAGCATCAAGTCTTCGGCGCTCAGCCTTCTTCACAGTCCAACTCTCACATCCATACATGACCACAGGAAAAACCATAGCCTTGACTAGATGGACCTTAGTCGGCAAAGTAGTGTCTCTGCCTTTGAACATACTATCTAGGTTAGTCATAACTTTTCTTCCAAGGAGTAAGCGTCTTTTAATTTCATGGCTGCATCACCATCTGCAGTGATTTTGAAGCCCAGGAAAATAAAGTCTGGCACTGTTTCCACTGTTTCCCCATCTATTTCCCATGAAGTGATGGGACTGGATGCCATGATCTTCATTTTCTGAATGTCCAGCTTTAAGCCAGAAATATCTACAATATAATGGATAAAAAATGTGACATATATATGCAAATATATGTAATGGAATAGTACTTAGTCACAAAAAAGACAAACCTTTCATTTCACGACAACCTGAAGGAACCTAGAGGGTATTACACTTGTGGAATAAGTCAGGGGAGGACAAATACTATATAATTTCACTTATTTATAAAACCTAAAAAAACCCAAATGAACAAATGTAGGAAAACAAAAACGACGCATAGATAGAGAGAACAAGTTGGTGGTTTCCACAGGAGGGGGATGAACAGAATAGATGAAGGGGACTAAGAAGTGTAAACTTTCAGCTATAAAATAAGTGTCATGATATGTAATGTGCAGCAAAAGGAACGTAGGCATTAACATTGTAGTAACTTTGCATGGTGACAGGTGGTAACTAGACTTACAGTGGTGATCCTTTTGCAGTGTTTAAAAGAGCAAATTATTATGTTGTACAACTGAAACTAACATCATATTGTAAATCAATTATATTTCAATAAATAGTAAAGAGAAATATTATACAACACTTATGTTTATGATGATGCTTGTAAATCACTTAAATATGTATTATAACAAGTTGAGTGAGACATATATATACACCTATAATATTCTGAATATACAATTTTCAGAAAAGACTGAAGGAATCAATCCACAAGGAAAGGTTTTAGATTAAGGTGATGTAAGATGCATTCCTATTATAGTGATTCATTTGTCTAAACAGCTTTCTAAACTTGAGTCATCCATGAAGAGAAGGTGAAATCAGCAGAGGAATCTGTCGTGATCTCCACTGCCACTGCACCAGGGAACAACTCCCTGGACAGGTTAATCAGCTGTCCTCTTTCCACTTTGGATCCTAAGGCAGCATTTAAGAGAACTCCCGGTGGAAGCGCCTCTCTTATCAGGGCTGGCCAGGAGACTGCACAGCCAAAGCAGTCTGGAGGGAGAAGGTCCTCCCGTGGGAATGTCCCTTTAGAAGACAGCTGATAGTGAAAGGCTGC
>SJXQ01007210.1:270624-281262 GCA_006408695.1 Aepyceros melampus | reverse complement strand
GATGGCTGTAAATTACAACATGGAAAATGGGCAAAATGTTTTAGATAGGTAGGATGAAATGAATGAAAGAAAGCTTTGATTGACAGATTGTGAATTGAATGCTTCATTTATATAACATTCTTATTCTTTTTGACTCAAGATACCAAAATTGCACTTCTAAATGTGGGAACTTTCTGACCTTATGAATATTGGAGAAAGCAGAGGATTTTATCCTATGAATAAATTGAACATGTCAAATAATGATAATAGTAATGATATTGTTGGAAAGAAGCTAATATTAATTGAGTCCTATATACTGAACATATGTTAAAAGAATTTTATATTAATTAAATAATTGAATCTTATCTGTGGCCTTCATAGGTAGTTGCTATTATTCCTAGTTTGTGCATAAAGAAACTGAAGTACAGTACACAACTGACTCCGTCAACTCACAGAGATTACGGGTGAGTAATCTCACCCGTAATTTGGAGAATTTCAATACCAGTTCTCAAGTGCTATTCTCTATTCTTATTAAAACATTACTTTTCCACCCTCCTTACAGGTAGAGTGATGGCTCCATCAATCAAATACTCCCACCATGGATTTTCACTTGTGAATTAATGATAAAGAGAAAGATGATTGTAATCAATATTCTATAAAGAAGAATGGTGGATTTTCTGCAACAAGAGTGGCAAAATAGCTTGATTCTTAAATATCACCTTTAGAAGCAAAAATATGTATGGAATATGAAGAATGAAATATTTGCATATTTCACAAAAGGCTAGTTTAATTTGCATAAATTTAATAATTCTAAATCTGGCAAGCTGAATTTATTGTTGACACACTACAATGGAGTCATAGTCCTTTTCCAACTTCCAGATGTCAGATCATAGACTCAGAGTCCTTCCAATAAATGGGAGGACAAGTACCCTTGAGGAAGACATCTAAATTGATCTTAAGCACTATAAATGTAGCTTATGATCATATGCACTGAATCATCTACTACTTTTCCTGAGAAAGTCTGAATACAGGGAAAGAAAAAAATAGAGCTTATGAAGATTTCTGTAAACTACTTCCTAAGCATCTTGAGTGCCACTACAGTTCACCAGACAGAGCAGTGTTTGATGAGCAGCAGATAATAAATGGATATGTAGCATAAGTTCTTCGCAAGATAAGATACAGTAGGGTATCCAAAACGTACTTATTTCTTTAGTTTCTGTGTCTATTCTTTACTAGCTATGCTCCACAGCTGCCACAGTCCTTGCAGTTTGTCCATGATCTATGAAGGAAATTAGAGCCCATGTGTAAGAAGCAAGGGGGAAACTTTTAGAATGTTCTCTCTCTGCCACAAAAGCAGCCTCAGAAGAATTACAGAGAGCTGTTGCTATCAAAGTTGTGAATGCGAGAGTGGCAATTTTTGTTTTAGCCTTACTGAACTTTACAACTCGGTGAAGAAGACCTAAGTAGTGAAGTTAGGCCAGCTGTTGTATTTTATGTCCTAGGTTAGGACACAGACTTAAATATTTCACCAGACTGTAAAAGTCATGTCTAAAATATGTAGAATAGTGGCAAGCTGAGTTAAGAGGATTATATCAATAATTGGAGGTTTACAACAATCCCTACCTTCTTTACAAAATAATTAGTTACCTTTTGAAAAACACCTCTTGGATTGCTGTTGAATACAATGGAGAACCACTTGACCTTTGGCCTTCTAGTTATGTATAAATTTGGGAGAGTCCAATAACATTGCATTATTCAGTGATAGTGGCATATGTTATATTAGCTAGGAAATCTCTAATACACAATTAACAGAAGAAGTTGTTTTACACTTCCTGTATGTTGATTTCAGCTATACTGCCACTATGCACCTAAACCAATTGTCTTTTGTTATATTCTTTTTTTTTCCTTAATATTACATTTTCTCTAGATTAATCATTCTGAAGTTATTTTTCAGAGGCTTCTGCACAATATTCTGGCACAAGCCAGAAGGAGTAACCCTGAAGAATGATAGAGATAATCCTCTTACTGGATGAAATTCTCATGATATATGCTTCATTCAGGAAACATGACCCAAAGTTAAAAATGTACATTGATTCATGGACTATAGCTGACAAATGGCCAGGAGGTAAAGAATTTGGGAGGAACTGTAACAAAGAAATGAGTGTATAAATAAATAGATAGACCTCTTCTTAGGCCAAAAATTTAGAGACATTTGTCTTCTGAGAATAGTCACCATAAAGACTCCTACTTATTAATTATGCAGAGGCACATGTCATAATGGATTTATACTTCTAGATTATAAAACCATTCGAAACTGAAGAATAAGAAAACAACCCAATTACAAAATAGGCAAAACATCTGAACAAATATTTGCCTCTAGAGGATATATGGAGGTCAAATAACACATAAGATGTCCAACATCATTAGTCATTTGCAAAATGTAAATTAGCACAATAATGAGATAGTATTGTACATCTATTATATTACTGAAATGATAATTTAAAAAAAAAAGACTGCCAATCTAAGTACTGGAGCAGTTATCGAGTGACTAGAAATCTCATACACTGTTAGTTGGAATGCAAAATATTACTACAAATTTTTTGCTTGGAACTTTCTTTAAAATTTGAAAATTGCAACTAACATGCAGTGTAGCCATGCTAGTTTTAAGTATTTACCAATGGGAAATCAAATTATAAATGCATATAAAAACATATACAGTGATGTTTCTAGTAGCTTTATATATAATACCCCAAAACTTCAGAGATCCATTCATAGATCCATGGAGAGAAAAATTGTGGTATTGAAATTTTCATACAAATAACATTATCCAGAAGCACTAAGGAATGAATTGAACCACTGAAATGCATAACTAAATGACTAGATACCAAAGTAATTATGCTGGAGAAAGAAATCCAAATTAATTATGCTGGTTGAATAAAGACCAAAAAAAAGTGCATCTGAAATATTTTTTTTATATAAAACTTTAGAAAATTCAAAATTTATTCCACTTAAGCAGATAGCGTATTAGTGTTTACCTGAAAATGGAGAAGAGGCTTTAGGGAACTAAAAAATGGACACAACAAAAATTTGAGGGTTAATGAATAAGCTCCTTACCTTGATTAAAAACATTTTAAATATTCTGTGAAATAACTAATTTTAAGTAAACTTAACTCAGTAGGAGAGAACTTTACAGAATAATTGCAACAATAGAACAAAGAGTTCCCATATACACTATACCTAGTTTCTCTCATTATTAGCATCTTAATATGATAAATTTGTTAAAATAAATGAACCAATATCAATAGCTTATAATTAAGTTCATACTCATTTTATATCTCCTTAGTTTTTTTCTTAATATCTTTGCTCCAGGGTCTTACCCAGGATAGTACATCATCCTTTACTTGGAATGAAAGTTAGAGATTACCTAACCTCACCTTCTAGTTTACAATTTAGAAAAAAAAAAAAAATATGATTCTGGACTCTACTGGGGTTCTAGGATACATTCACCCTATGCTGTGATGTGAGTAGGAGAAATAATGACTATTTTTCATTCACATTCTGAAAGCATAGCCACAGTCATTTCCTTGACAATCAAAATATTTTAAAGTAAATTTATCCTTGAAAAGAAATCACTTACAATAGTCGGTTGTAACAATTGCTAATTACATAGTGAACAATTCCAAGTTACTAGTTACTAGCCTGTAACTGTGTTTCAGTCATTGATCAGAGGAAAACAAGGTACAAGAACAACCAGTAAAACAGCTCAGGGTACTGCAGTAACTGATTCTTATTTGTGTGCTGAAGTTGTGTCCATTCCTGTTACTGAAACATGGACCAAATGGCATGTTGATAGTTATTATATGTGTAATGTATTCTCTTGTTTTTCAGTTGCCCAGTGGTGTCGACTCTTTGCTACCTCATGGACGCAACACACCAGGCCTCTCTGTCCCTCACCATCTCATGAAATTTGCCCAAGTTCATGTCCATTGCATGAGTGATGCTATCCAGCCACCTCATCCTCTGACACTCTCTTCTTCTTCTGCCCTCAGTCTTCCCAGGATCAGGGTTTTTTCCAATGAGTCAACTCTTCTCACCAAATGGCCAAAATACTGGAGCTTCAGCTTCAGCATCAGTCCTTCCAATAAATATTCAGGGTTGATTTCCTTTAGGATGGACTGGTTGGATCTCCTTGCAGTCCAACGGACTCTTGGGAGTCTTCTACAGCACCACAGTTCAAAAGCATCAATTCTTTGTTGCTCTGTCTTCTTTATGATATCTATATTTATATCTATTTATATATATATAGACAGATTGAGCTCTCAGAACTGTATGTGACCACTTTGAAGACCATAGCCTTGACAATCCAGACTTTTGTTGCAAAGTGATGTCCTTGCTTTTCAACACACTATCTATGTTTGTCATAGCTTTCCTGCCAAGAAACAATCATCTGATTTCATGCCTGCAGTCACCATGAATGTCACCAGTGATTTTAGAGCCCAAGGAAAGGAATTTGGTTATTGTTTCCACTTTTTCCCCTTCTATTTGCCATGAAATGATAGGACCAGATGCCATAATGTTAGATTTTTTAATATTTAGTTTTAAGCTGGCCTTTTCACTCTTCTCCTTCACCCTCAACTTTTGTTGCAAAGTGATGTCCTTGCTTTTCAACACACTATCTATGTTTGTCATAGCTTTCCTGCCAAGAAACAATCATCTGATTTCATGCCTGCAGTCACCATGAATGTCACCAGTGATTTTAGAGCCCAAGGAAAGGAATTTGGTTATTGTTTCCACTTTTTCCCCTTCTATTTGCCATGAAATGATAGGACCAGATGCCATAATGTTAGATTTTTTAATATTTAGTTTTAAGCTGGCCTTTTCACTCTTCTCCTTCACCCTCATCAAAAGTTGCTTTTGTTCCTCTTCACTTTCTTCCGTTAGAGTGGTATCACCCATGTATCTGAGATTGTTGATGTTTGTCCACCTTTCTTGATACAAGCCTGTAACTCATCCAGCCTGGCATTCCTCATGATGTGCTCAGCATATAGGTTAAATAGGGTGACAATTAACAGCTTTGTTGTACTCCTTTCTCAATCCTGAACCAGGCAGTTGTTCCATATGGGGTTCTAAATGTTGCTTCTTGACCCACATGCAGGTTTCTTAGGAGACAGGCAAGATGGTTTGGTATTTCCATCTCTTTAAGAGTTTTCCATAGTCTGTTATGATCTGTACAGACTTTGGTGTAGTCGATGAAACAGAAGGAGATGTTTTTCTGGAATTTTCTTGCTTTCTCCATTATCCAGCAAATGTTGGCAATTTGGTCTCTGGTTCCTCTGCCTTTTGTAAACCCAGTTTGGATATCTGGAAGTTCTTGGTTCATATAATGCTGAAGCCTAGCATGCGAGATTTTGAACATGACCTTACACACAAGCTGGAATCAAGATTGCCAGGAGAAATATCAATTACCTCAGATATGCAGATGACACCACTCTTATGGCAGAAAGTGAAGAGGAACTAAAAAGCCTCTTGATGAAAGTGAAAGAGGAGAGTGAAAACGTTGGCTAAAAACTCAACATTCAGAAAACTAAGATCATGGCATCTGGTTCCATCACTTCATGGGAAATGGATGGGAAAACAGTGTCAGACTTTATTTTTGAGGGAGGGCTCCAAAATCACTGCAGATGATGATTGAAGCCATGAAATTAAAAGATGCTTACTCCTTGGAAGGAAAGTTATGACCAACCTAGACAGCATATTCAAAAGCAGAGACATTACTTTGCCAACAAAGGTCCATCTAGTCAAGGCTATGGTTTTTCCAGCGGTCATGTATGGATGTGAGAGTTGGATTGTGAAGTAAGCTGAGCACTGAAAAATTGATATTTTTGAACTGTGGTGTTGGAGAAGACTCTTGAGAGTCCCTTGGACTGCAAAGAGATCCAACCAGTCCACCCTAAAGCAGATCAGTCCTGGGTGTTCTTTGGAAGGAATGAGGCTGAAGCTGAAACTCCAGTACTTTGGCCACCTCATGTGAAGAATTGACTCATTGGAAAAAGACTATGATGCTGGGAGGGATTCGGGGAAGGAGGAGAAGGGGATGATAGAGGATGAGATGGCTGGATGGCATCACCGATTCAATGGACGTGAGTTTGAGTGAACTCCGGGAGTTGGTGATGGACAGGAAGGCCTGGCGTGCTGCAATTCACGGGGTTGCAAAGAGTCAGACATGACTGAGCAACTGAACTGAACTGGTCTCAAACTTCTTTTTAAAATCTCTACTCATTTTCTTAAATGTTAAGTTAAACTACAAGGTTTTTGCAACTGGTGTGGGATGGAAAGTATTTCATTTCTTTTCCTACAGAGCATATGTTCTTTTAGTTTTTCTAATCATAGTAAAACATACATAACATAAAATTTTGCCACTTCAACCTTTAAAAACTATAGTTCAGTGACTTTGAGTGCCTTCCCAATCTTTTGCAACCATGACCAACATCTGTTCCCCAAATTTTTCATCATCCCAAACAGAAATTCTAAAACTGTTAAGCAATAGTTTCTTGTTCACCACCCATAGGAGCCCCTGGTGGTTTCTAAGTGACTTTTTGTCTCAATGAGTTTGTTATTCCAGGTATTTTTTGATCCCACTTCTTATAGATCAAAGAATGATTGAACGTGAAGGGACCTGGAAGACCAAGCACCTCTTGGTACAGAGGTGCATTTGAGCTGAGAGAGATGAAGTGGCTTGTCCATATTAACATCTCTATTTAAAGGCAAAACAGAATCTGAAAAACAGATCGACTCTAGATGGCTCTTTCAAACAAAAGTTTGAAATCTCTAGAATGATAGTCACAAAATGAGAATCTGAGGTGACACTGTTCATTACAGTAGCCTCTAGCCACATGTGGCCAGGAACACTGGAAATGTGGCTTGTCCAAACTGAGACATGCAATGAAGGTGAAATATACACCAGACTCTTCCAATGAAAAAGTAACACAAAATATCTCATGAGTAATTTTTATGTTGATTACATTTGAAATGATAAACTTGTAC
The DNA here is from genome assembly GCA_006408695.1 of Aepyceros melampus. Classification (NCBI taxonomy): domain Eukaryota; kingdom Metazoa; phylum Chordata; class Mammalia; order Artiodactyla; family Bovidae; genus Aepyceros; species Aepyceros melampus. The sequence goes on along the minus strand of SJXQ01007210.1, from coordinate 274,239 downwards.
CTATGGGGTTAAATAAAAGTATTCAAAGGTAACTAAACTATCAAAAATGGTTTTTCCAATGACATTATTGATTAAAAACTAACACAAATATTTGGAAAGACCTGTGCACAACATTTCTTTGGGTGCGAGGGGAATGTTTAACAAACATTAAGTTTGTTTCTGTTGCAATAATAGGAAGAAAATGAAGCATGCTTAAGTAAGAAAGGCCGACTCTGTAAGGATAACGGAACCCAAGGACCAGGATTCAGGCAGACCTTGGAAACAGACTGAAACTGGGCCTGGAGCACCTTAGGGGACTCAGTGGTCCTTTCTTTGCTGATCTCATCTTTGCAATGCACACTGGCCTTCTCTGTGTCCCAATCCATGTGATGATGACGACAATGATGATAAACAATAGTTATTGAACACTCTGTATATGCCAGGCACTGGGCAAAGCATTTTATGATTTCTCCGTTTAATAGATAAAAGAAATTAAAGTATAGATAGGTTTTAAAAAATGCAATATCGTTTTGCCTCTTAGGACATGTATAAGAATTCTACTCTTTCTCACCTATTTGCAAAGTCCCTGATGCTGGGAAAGATTGAGGGCAGGAGGAGAAGGGGATGACAGAGGATGAGATGGTTGGATGGCATCACCGACTCAATGGACATGGGTTGGGTAGACTCCAGGAGCTGGTGATGGACAGGGAGGCCTGGCGTGCTGCGGTTCATGGGGTCGCAAAGAGTCGGACACGACTGAGCGACTGAACTAAACTGAACTGAACTAGCAGACTGATTGAAATACAAGTGAGGGATAAACAGCTTAAGGGCCAAAATAGAAGATTAGAATTTTTTCTTTGTTACTGTTGAGTCTTAACAATTAGCAGTACCTTATAGAGTAAATGGCATTAAAAAAAAAACCAAAAAATATATACTTGAAATGAAAATTTCTAACTTGTTAGAAGTTGATGGTGCCAAATACCCATGTTGTGCCAAAAGTGGCTTTTTTTTTTTAATGTAAAGCATCCATTGAATTAAAAGAATTTGTCTTGCTTGGCTGCTTTGGGAAGCCAGAGAACATATGGACAGTCAGATTTCCTGCAGGGCCAAGTAAGTTCTGTTGATGTTACATAGAATGGGAATTCCTGACAGTCCTTATAATGAAAGTCTAAAAGTGGTGTTCAATTTAAAGCCTCATCTTTAATTACCATTATTCTTTTCTATAAAGACTAATTGGGATTACATCAACTTTTGACTCATAGGTTTAAAAAAAAATCACCCAAGCCAGATAACTATTAAATGGCAATGCCAAGATTGAAATCAAGTGATAGGCTGATTAACAGTATGCTCCATAGCATCTATTGTAAACAATGGTTACCACTCCTAATGGCTAATTTGCATCTCCTAAAATAACAGCATTTGCTTCATAGATTTGCTGTGAAGATTGAATGAGATATTCCCTATAAGTTTTAGCAGAGTTCCTGACATACAACTTGTGTTCTTTGCAAGTCAGCTGGCACTGTTATTGCTGTTATCTTCTTTCTTTTCAAGAGAGCAGCTTCAAACTAGAAACTGCATTTCTACTTCAAGTTATCGGTGGAGGGATTCTGATTGGCAGAACACAAGTGAAGGAGGCAATTTGAGCCTAATAAACTGTTTCTAGAAGAGATAATCTTTGGGGACAGAGGTGGCTCCCTGGGCCCCAACCCTTGACTTAGGTACAGTAAAGAGAAGTGTTAAGAGTCAGGCTGCCATCTAAAATGATGATTACTCTAATTTCTCAAAGGAATAGACATGCATTATTCTGACACAAATATTGCCATCCCATTTAATTTACTAATCTTTCAGCAGGTTAGAAGAAGCACTGACAGCAGACCTGAGTTCCCAAGTGAGACTTTTCCATTGTGGGCTTTATTCATTAGTGATTTTTAAACTACACACATCTGGCTTTCACCATGGCTCCGCAGTAAGGAACTTGCCTGCAGTGCAGGAGACGCAAGACACATAGTAGGTTCGATCCCTGGGTCGGGAAGATCCCCTGGAGAAGGAAAAGGCAATCCACTCCAGTATTCTTGCCTGAAAAATCCATGGACAGAGGAGCTTATCTGGCTATAGTCCAAAATGTCTCAAAGAGTCTGACTCAACTGAGCACAAGAGCAACCAAACTATACACGTCAGAAAAACCAACCTTACAATGATTAGAGAAGATGGGGTTTATTTTTCTCATGTAACCACACATTCAGAGGCAGAGCTGGCATTTCTGACATTCTCGCAGCCACTTTCTTGAGGCTGCAAGATAGCAAGATAGGCCACAACTGGTGGATTGTTTGCTATGAGGGCATATAAATTTTGAATTCAAAATAAACACAGACAGCATTTTTAAAAATAATTCTTTATTTATTTGGCTGCACTGGGTCTTTGCTGTCTCATGAAGGATCTTCACTCTTCACTGTGGCATGTGGTTTCATTGTTTTTCCTTTCTTTTAGTTTTGGTATCTGAACTCTTAGTTGCTGCATGTGAGATCTATTCCCTGACCAGGGACTGAACTCCAGGCGCCCTGCATTGGGAGTACAGAGCATTGATGACATTGTCACAAACACGTTTATAGCGCTCAACCAAATCCATTTATCTAAAAATGTTACTCCCGAGATATTCAGTTCAGTTCAGTCACTCAGTTGTGTCCGACTCTTTGCGACCTGTGAATCGCAGCACGCCAGGCCTCCCTGTCCATTACCATCTCCCACAGTTCACTCAGACTCACGTCCATTGAGTCCGTGATACCATCCAGCCATCTCATCCTCGGTCGTCCCCTTCTACTCCTGCCCCCAATTCTCCCAGCATCAGGGTCTTTTCCAATGAGTCAACTCTTCGCATGAGTACTGGCCAAAGTACTGGAGCTTCAGCTTTAGCATCATTCCTTCCAAAGAAATCCCAGGGTTGATCTCCTTGCCATCCAAGGGACTCTCAAGAGTCTTCTCCAACACCACAGTTCAAAAGCATCAATTCTTTGGCTCTCAGCCTTCTTCACAGTCCAACTCTCACTTCCATACATGACCACAGGAAAAACCATAGCCTTGACTAGACGGACCTTAGTCGGCAAAGTAATGTCTCTGCTTTTGAATATGCTATCTAGGTTGCTCATAACTTTTCTTCCAAGGAGTAAGCGTCTTTTAATTACATGGCTGCAGTCACTATCTGCAGTGATTTTGGAGCCCCCAAAAATAAACTCTGACACTGTTTCTATGGTTTCCCCATCTATTTCCCATGAAGTGATGGGACCAGATGCCATGATCTTCGTTTTCTGAATGTTGAGCTTTAAGCCAACTTTTTCACTCTCCTCTCTCACTTTTACCAAGAGGCTTTTTAGTTCCTCTTCACTTTCTACCATAAGAATGGTGTCATCTGCATATCTGAGGTTATTGATATTTCTCCCACCAATCTTGATTCCAGCTTGTGTTTCTTCCAGTCCAGAATTTCTCATAATGTACTCTGCATATAAGTTAAATAAGCGGGGTGACAATATACAGCCTTGACGTACTCCTTTTCCTATTTGGAACCAGTCTGTTGTTCCATGTCCAGTTCTAACTGTTGCTTCCTGACCTGCATACAGATTTCTCAAGAGGCAGGTCAGGTGG